>CAUYRT010048460.1:0-101900 GCA_963574885.1 Lepilemur ruficaudatus
GACCTTAGAACCTTGTATCACTAAGTGCTAAATAAATACATTAAAATGAAGCCAATTCTAACTCATCACTCTTACTCATATAATAATTTTCTTGGGGTGATAGTAAAATGTTTTGTATCACTCATTATTAAAGTAAAATAAAAATTAAGATTCTATTTTATCTTTATCTCACTTCTTTATTTCTTAATTTTCTGTATGTTTGATAAGGCAGTGATGCTAAGAAGAAGAACATGTATATTATTTATAAATAAATTTATGTGCATTATAGGTACATGCTCAAAAGAATTTTTTCTGTGAGGTGTACAATCAAAACCGGTTAGAAACCTCTGACTACTGGAGTATGTAGCTTGCAGTTTCTCTATGAATTAATTTTATCTCAATCTCTAATTTTCACTTTTCTGTTACCTTCTAAAAATGTCTCCTTTGCAGTAAGAGTTTGTTGTTTAGACTCAGCTCAGAAGTCTATAAAGTCCACCGTACAGTGGGGTAGATGGAGTGAGTGTGGTCAGTTTTATTCCTGGGTAATTTGCCCAGTGCCTTCTAGATCTTTCTAGGTCTCAGATCCCTGAGGAACAGATGGAAGATTCTCTCTGGGAGTAGCCATAGGAATTTGAGATGGTGCTAATAGATAAGAAATCCCCAGACAAGCAGAGCATCATCGTGGCTACGGCCGTAACACTGGCAGGGGAGGTTCTTGTACGAATATAGCCAGAATGTCTTCAGAGCCAAGAGCAAATTTCATAGACATAAATCTGTCAGCCCAGGATTCATCTTTTCTTGTTATGTCTCCATTTCCCATTCATTTCTCTTTTCTTCTGATTGCATTCCCATTCTTTCCTTTATCCCATTCTTTTTTTGTTTTGTTTTGTTTAGATATTCTTCCCACCTTCCTCCTTATTTTTATCTCAGTCTCTCGACCTCTCATCTCACCCTTTTCTGCATTCACTCTCCACTCTCCCAGTCTCTGCGGAGGGAGGGCAGCTGAAATAGGGTCAGGCCAGTGTTTTTCAAACTGCCGGTCATGACACATTAGTGGGTCGAGAAATCAATTTAGTGGGTCACAAAATCAATTTAAAGGGTCGCGACCAGAAATTTTTTTTAAATGGAATAGAATAAAATCGAATAGAATGGTGTCCATCAAACATAGTAAGGATAAGTACTATTTGTGAAACTGCATACGTGCATCTATGTGTGCCCTGGGTTGCAACGTAAAACATATTCCTGGCCATGAGTTGTGGTCAGTGTCAGAATGAAAGCTACTAGTCTAGGGAAGGATGCCTTGCGTACGCCGGCAATACATTGACTTCTGCTTTGGGCATCCAACTCACGTTTCAGACTGTGCTAATGTCATTATCTGTCCCTCTGCAGTTTTTATTTAAGTGATTTCTCAATTTCAGCAATTTGGCTTCAACAGTTATTTGAAGTTCTTGACTTGTGGGATTTTGACTTCTGAGTCTCAGTTTTCCCATTTGTGGACCAGATCAACACTTTCCAACCTGTTACTCCGTTAAGGCACACGTGGAAAATGAATGTCTTTGTGCAGGTCACTGGGGCAATGGAGGGCCCCTCATGACCAGAGAGGGCCAAGCTCTGGGGGTGCTGTCTTCTGCAGGCATTTTCTAGCTGCCCAGTGGCTGAAAGGATCACTCTCGTAGTACACTGATGTCCCATCACAGTGTGCCACCCCCCACCAGGTGGGAAATACAGTTCTGATGACAACAGTGCACTCTGTAGGCCTAGGAATCTTTGTTCCTGTTTCTCTGTGCATAGGTCCCTATGCTGGTGACATGCAAAGATGCACAAGACAAGCTCTATGCCCTCTAGGAGTTTACCATCTAGAGGTTGTGATCACTAGTTTGTAAGAGACACCGTGTGGCAAGGGCCAGCCGCGTCATGATCAACCTTCCTTTGCGGTGGCCTCTCCTTGCCTGAAGCCCTGACACTTGAAAGTTCCTTTTCTCTCCGTGGGAGAGGAACATGACCCCTGAACTCCCTTGCAATCTTGATATTTCTTAGTTATGGACATAAACCTGAGGCAAGTCAAGATGAGAGGGACAGACTCCAATGGTTCCCCAAAGGCCAAATTCTGCTTCATTCACTGTGTGCACCGAAGGGAAAAAAACTAATTACTACCTTTCTGAAGAGCTGAGCATGGGTGGATATGCCCTTGATAGTGGCCAGCAGAAACGCTTCTTGCAAACCATTTTCCCCAGGCAGCTGCAGGCCAGTCTCTCTCTCCTAGAGCCATTGCTGCCCCGAGGACCCCTGCCTCGGGCCATTAGCAAAGAGGCTGGTCATTATTAACTAGTTGGCATTGACTGATGACACGAAGGGGTTTTTTTGGCCACGCATGGGCGATGGGAGGCACTTAGTTGACCCCTGGAATTTGAAGTTTATTCTGCCATGAAAACAAAGAAATAAATGAGAGAAGTGAGCAGAAGCCCCCCATGGTTAGACCCACTGGTTAGAGACAGCTCAACAGCCAGCCCCTCCACTGCAGGCTGCCCCCACCGGAAGAATCCCACCTCCCAGTGCCTTGGTTATTTCTCCCGGACTCTGGCACAACTCTTTCCTTGGCCTGTGAAATGAGAAAAGAGATCCCTTCCTTTTACTGCCCTGTTAAGCCTGGCACCGTGGGAAAAGGTAGTATCTGTGCAGCATCTTGCCGACTGCAGAAAATTCCAAAATTCTGGTTGTGTGTAAGGGAGCCATTCCTCAAAATGTGTTTCTATAACACAGTGTGTGTTATGTGTACCGTGGGAATCTTTCTGCATAGATAATAACTCTTTTAACATGTTCTGCATTTATTTACTTTCTTGGATCATATTTGGTATTTTTTAGAAGTGAGATACACTTGTTATTAAGTGATAGCCTTCAACTCAGCAAGCACTTATAGCTCATCTATTAGAGGTGATTGGCAAGTTACAATACAAATCTGACCAGCCACGTGTTTTTAGAAATAAAGTTTTACGGAAACACGCTGATGCCCGCTCTCTTATGTATGGTCTATGGCTGCCTTTATGACAATGGCAGAGTGGTGTAGTTGAGACAGAGACCATTTGGCCTCTGTGAAGTCTGAAATATAACCGGTCTGGCCTTTTGTAGAGCGGTTTCTCCTGACATGCTACGTGTTAAACTCCAAGGTCAGCGGGGAAAAGAGTAGGAACAAAATGAGTCTATGGCAGGGTTCTTGTCCTCAGGGAGGTTACAAGTTTACTGGGGAAAAGGATCTTAAGCATAAAGCATAAACTTCCAAGAGTTTCCCACTTTTTAGGGAGCCACGTGGTGTGTGTCCTCCCTCCTGAGCCTCTGCTTTTGTCCAGGACACCCTGCGACTCATCACCCCAGGAAATCCCATGCGCAGTTCACAGCCTGCGTTCTGTGTTGAGTCATCCCGCATGCCTCCCCCAGATGGCACCCTCCTTCCTGCAGGGCGGCGGACCACCGGGTCTCATGTTTGTCTTGTAGCTTCCATGGGACCTGAATGGTGGTTTGTGCTCAATAAGCATGTGGTGCATTTACATGAATCTTCACACTGATTTGGGGGAGATGGGAGGAATTTATATGAAATGACGTTCTCTTCACTAGGTAAAAAAAAAAAAAAAAAAAATTCCAAACAGCCTGGGTCAAACTCATGAGATTAAACTTCCCCCATCTCACCTCAGTCGAGACCTTGGCTTTGGCTTTGAGCCAAAGTGCCAGGGATCTCCCAAATAATTAAACCATCTTGGTAATTGAGTTCTAAGCGAGTCACCATTTCTGGAGAATATCTGTACAAAAGTGTTTTCCTTAGAGGAAAAAGGAGTCAAGTGACTCCGTCCTCTCCTGCTTTCTCACTAAAATCTCCTAAATCCCACCACCGCGCAAAAGAAAATTTTTGAAAAATCAAAATGAGAACAATAATTTTATGTGACAGGAGTATTTATATGGCAGTTGTCGCTGTGATGAATCCATCCAGGGCTCAGCGCCTCCCCCACGTGCCTATCCATAAATCAGAAAATGCTATTACCCACTGGCCATAAAGGCAGCCCACCCCCAGCACCGAGGACGCGTTCGGAAGCAGCGGCCCCATTTCCAGGGCAGAAATGAGTTCAGAAAAATCCACCTGGCTGTCTAGAGAGAGGAGAAATGTCTTTTCCTTGATAAATAATCAGTCTTTTCGTCCTCGTAGTCCCTTTCCCCTGGAAATATGAGGAATTCATGGCACAGACATATGCCATTCCACAGAAATAATCACAGCAGGGCTATCTAGGTAGAAGCGCGAAAGAGGGCAGGAGCGATTCCTGCAGATTTCCTGGGAACCCTTTCCTATTCGCTTAAAGGCAGTTCCTAGATAAACAGCTTAGAGACAATTTAGGGAGAGTCCTCCTTTCTGGGTATTCCTCCTGCAGGCACCCACTAGGACAGGCAGGGAGCCAAGGGAGAGGGTGGGGAAGGAGGGACTGATCGCAGAGAGGCTGGGGAGAGTAGGAGGGAGTTGCTGGATTTGTTTGTGATTCTGCCAATATCCTTGTATACTTCATTTTTCACCTCGACGGATGTGTGTTGGAATGGGGTGGGGACAGAAAGAGAGTTGAAAGAGAAGAAAAGAGGAGAGAGAATGGGAAGGAAGGTGGCAGGAAAGCTCTTCTGGGGTATGGTCAGTTTTAGAAATCCCCCACTCATATCCACTGGTCAGATAACAGGGACACGGCCGCGGGCAAAGCAGGCTATGTGCTTGCATTTTACATAGCTTACTTTCTGGAGGGGACCCAGGATAGGCAATAAACACATCAGGGAATGAACAACCAGATAGCGTCTCCTAGTGATAAGTGCTGCAATGGAAGTAAAACAGAGTCACGTGAGAGAGAGAAAGTGGAGCTGAGAGCTGGGGGGAGGAGCGGGTGGAGACTGGATGGCCCCAGAAGCTTTTCCTGCACAGGTAACATGCGAGCCGACCACCTGGTATCTGCGAGGAGAACGTTCTAGACAGAGGGCACTGCAATTGCAAAGACCTGAAGCAGGATACACTTGGTATCTTAAAATAATGGAACGACAGTCACCACCGAGAGGGAAAACAGGAGTGACAAGAAGCCCACACTGACGTGCAAGAGACGACTTGGGCATCACTCGAACAGAGCGAGGGGAGGGGTAGGCCTGGTGTTGGGGACTCTTTTTCAGTCCATCCATCCAGGACAGCGACAGTCAGGGAGCCGCGCAGAAGGAGAGGCCCCTTGCCCACTCTGTGTATTTCCTGGACCGGCCCTTCCCGAGCACCTGAACTCAGGGGACAGATGCTCCATGATAAATTGGCAGTAGTAATGAGAACTAATAGCTACATAGTGCTTAATATTGCCCTGGCAGAGATTGGGTGGTTTTCGTTTTTTGCCAGCTTTATTGAAATATCATTTGCATACAATGACCAATTTGAAGTATATGATTCTGTGGTAGTAACAGAATAGTTCTTCTATATCTTGATGGCAGCGATGGTCACATGAATCTGTACATGTGATAAAATGACATAGAACTGTACCCACACGTGACACCAATGTCAGTTTCTTGGTTTTGATAATATACCGTACTTTTGTAAGATGTAACCATTGGGGGAAACTGGGTATGAGGTACACAGGACATCTCTGTGCTATCTTTGTAACTTCCTATGGTTCTATAATCATTTCAAAATTTAAAAAAAATTTAAAAATTAAAAGATAAAATCAAAATGTAAAAATATAGAAAAGGAAAATTTAAAAATGACACCCCAATAATAATTGCAGAGAAGATACATCATTGGATGCAAAAAATTGGTGGGAAACACTTTGAAGAGAAACAGTATACTTGCAAAGCCTCACTGTATTTTACCAGGGTATTTAAGTACAAAGGGAAAAATAATAACTTTACAGTGGAGAAACCTGGTGGAAACATTAGCCAAGTGATCAAGATTAACCTCATCAGTAACAAGACCTATTAATACTAAGAATCCCTTGATAAGATGCGCTAAGAAGGACACAATATCACTCTGGTGGAATTCTTGCCAAAATGTGTAACCTGAATTCCAATCATGTGAAAACCTCAGACAAACCCAATTGACAGACATTCTACAAAACAACTGATGAGTAATTATCAAAAGCCTCAAAGTCATGACCTAGTAAAGATTAGAGGTGACGAAGGAGGTATAACAACTAAATGAATGTGGAAAAAATAGGAAATTAAGTAGACCTGGTGAAATTAGAACAGGGCCTAGAGTTTAGTTAATGGTATTGTACCAGTGCTAATTTCCTGGTTTTGATCACAGAACATGGTTATGTATGCTCTTAACATTAGTAAAAACTGGGTGAAGGGAATATGCATACTATTTGTGCAACTTTTTTATAAGTCTAAAATTGGTCTTAAAATTGAAAAAATGATGTATATAATAGTATGTAATAGTGCAATTATGATAAAAATCTTTCCATCACTACAAAAAGCTCTTTCATGCCCCCTTGTAGTCAGCCTTCTCCCCTTACCTCCAGCCCCTGGAAATCACTGACCTGCATCTGTCGCCATGGTTTTGCCTTTTCTAGAATTTCATGGAAATGGAATCATGCGATGCATAGTCTGCTGGGTCCGGCTTCTTTTATTCAACACGGTGCTTTTCAGAGTCATCGTGTTGTTGCTCCTTTGGATTGCTGAGTAGTATTCTATGATACGGGCCTACCTCTGTTCACCCAGTCACCAACTAAATGATATTTGGGCTGGTTCCACTTTGGACAATTGTAAATACATCTCCTATAAACACTCTCATATGAGTTTTTCCATGAGCATAAGTTTCCATTTTCTCAGGTGGGACTTCTGGACTCCAGTTGCTGCTTTAAGTGTCTTCTGTTCTTTAAGATCTGGAGCCTATCTCTTCCCATTTTGGATCTTTGAGAGTAGGTCAGAGCTGGAGTTACAGAGCTCTCCCATTTTATAGATGGGGAAGGCAAGCAGGTCGTGGCTGTGGAGAGGAAATACATCCAGGAGGTCCTAGGTTCTTGGTCGGCACCACAGCCACCAGCTTCCCTGATCACACCTTCTCTCTCCTGTTGGCCTCTAAGCCTGAATTTCCATGCAGCATGGCACTACCCCAACAGATAACTAAGTATTACTCACCGATATAGCTTTCTTTATACCCCAGAACCAAGGTAAGAAGAAAAATTCAGAAGTGCACATTTGAGTTCAGTTAGCAAAGCTGAGTGCAATTCTCAAGGCAGAAATAGCCTCTGATGTTATGATCCCGGAGACACAGTGACAAGAGTGTGTGTGTGTGTGTGTGTGTGTGTGTGTGTATGTATGTATTCAAAACCAATTAGGCATTAAACAAAGAGTTTTAGTTGTGAGCTTAGTGTATTATATTTTCCCCTAATTTTAGGTTCCAATGCTAACCCTTTCAACAATTCCAGAAACACAGACGTCACTTAGAGCAGATGACATCTGCCCCATGAAGGTGTAGACTGTGAAGGGTTGCTCTTACTCCCTTTTGCCCTTTACACAGCTCGATTATCACTTCATTTAGACAAATGCTTTCATTCGGTCATTCATTTACCAAACATTGATGAGTACCTACCAAGTACTAGATACTACCTTTGGCAAGAGAATTACAGAGTTCAATAAAATGCAGCTCATCCTCCAAAGCATTCATGATATTGAAAGATAGCATATAAAGACATAAATGACAATATCATGAATTGAGTGTGACAGTGGAAGTGAATACATTATGGAGAGGTAACACAGAGGAGTGATGAAGACAGTTCTGAAGGAAGCCACATATGAGCTGGGTTTCAAGGATGAATAGGAGTTTGCTGAGGGAACCAGAGAGAAGGAGAGCCTTCTAGGCAGAAGGAACAGTATTGTGAAGTCATGGAAGACTTTGAAACATTATGATGACTTAAGGGAAGCTATTAAGGAGTTGGATGTTGCTGGGATATAAATTAGGATGGGAGATTGGTCAAGGCTGAAGAGTTGGGCAAGGATTGTATCATGCTGTGTCCTAAGCACCATTCGAAAGAAAACAAACCCTGGACTTTGCTCTATAAACAATGGAGATCTGTGGACTTACTAAAGCACGGTGAATCAGTGAAAGACTTGAGTGTCCGACAGATCCTTCTGGTGGCAATAGAGTGAACAAATATTCATAAAGAATGGGAAACTCAGAGGTAGGGAGACCAAGCAAGAAGTTTTTGTGATCACTGCACCAGGGACTTATTTAGTCTTCAGAGCAGTGCTAAAGCGTAGTGATTTTTATTTCATTTTACAGATGAGAAACTGAAAGGTTGGTAATTCACCTGAGGTCACCCAGCTGGTAAAGGAAAAAGCTGTGGTTTTGATAGCTCCATCAGGGGAGACAGAAGGAAATAAAGGAGTTCGAGGTGATTCCTGGCGTTCTTGGCCATTAGAAATTAGTTGCGTGATGATGATGCTGGCTCAAATATGAAACGTAGAAGGAAAGCCCTTCTAAATCCTCAGGTGTTCCCCCTATTTATAACAAGTATCTTCCACCCACATTCCAAATCCTACCCGCTTCCAAGAGACAAGGCATTTTCTGTCCATGTTTTTTAAATCTTCTGTTTCTCTCTGTCATCTGGTTTTCTCATCTCCATCTTCAATCACATTCAAGTTTTATTTTTCTCTTTTAAACTACAGCCCTATTTCTTCCCTTTGCCACCAAACACTTTGAGTCTGTGGTTTAGACTTTATACTTTCATTCCTTCACCTCTAGCTTTTCCCTCAACCCTCTGCAATCTAGTTTCTCCAGTGAAACTACCCTCTTAAAAAGGTTACCTGTGATCTCCTCTTGACCTAATTCCATGGTCTCTGTTCACTTCTCATCCTCTTTGACCTCTGCTTGATGGTTGCATCCATCATTTCGTGGCAGTGACGTTGACCTTGACCTTCATACATAGAACTCTGATTATCAGAAATTCACATGGATTCTTTGACCATTTTAAAAGGGAGTACAAAAATAGATGTCTATACCAATTAGGCACCTCATCCCCTGGAAACATTTCTTTCCTAGCTTTCCCAAGTAAACTGATGAACAAGTCATCACTGTGGGGAGCATTGTCAAATATGTTTCTTTTTTTTTCCAGGTGACTAAAACTTCCTTGCTTCCCTATATATTTATTTGTTGTCTTTGGCAGCAGCACAAGGTTTTAATGTGATGGTCTTGTTTCTTAGACACCAAAATGAGAAACCTAGGGTATCAATTAAGATGGGACAGTGTAGAGTAGGATAAGCTTCAAAATTTCAGGAACTTTAACATGTAACATTTTATTTCTCATTCATTCAAATTTTATTATAGGTTCAGCAGATCTTCAGGGAGGACCCTTTCCAAGTGGGAACTTAGGGATTTAGGCTGATTCCCTTTTGTGCCTCTGTTATCTGGGACAGGGGAAAGAGAGAGCTGTGTTGTCACACACTGACTCTCAAGTCCTTTGGCTCAGCAGTTGTACATATCACTTCTGCTCACATTCCATTGGCCAGACTAGTAATATGGCTTCACATACCTGCAAAGGGGTGGGAAGATTCAGTTTCTATGTGCCTAGGAAGAATAAAAGAACTAGATATGAATGAGCACTACTCATCTCCGCTGCATTGAAAAGGTTCACAAAACATTTTTCTGTAATTCCCTAGTGATGTGAGAAGAACTCTTTTAGCTTTACATTGGCTGTAGATGGTTGAGCAGTGACTCTACTTACAGCACAGGAGAAAACATTAGTTCATACTGTGGAGGCACTGTAAACGGTAAAATTCTTTGGTTCTGTATTTCAGCACCAGAACTTGAGGACAGCTCCCCCACATTGTAAATACTTCTGCCTGAACATCAGGTTTATTAGCAATACTGATTTCCTGAATTTTCATGCAGGTATACACATATATACAGTATTAAATATTGCAATTAAAATGCTTCTTACTCCCGTTTATCTATCCCACAGATTTGAGCAACTTCTTTGATAAGCAGGTACAAAACATCAAAATGCCATCCTCTCTAAGTATTTGGTTGACAAGTCCATCTAAATTTTAAGCAACAACTGTACTCTCTGCACTCATGAGACTACACTGCCTTTTGCCCTAATGAAACTAGGGATTTGGAATCACAGGAGAATGTCTGGCTCTAGCCCCCAGGGGATGTATTGAATAACTTGTTTCTTGCTGACCTCAATCGGTCTATAATTTTTAGACTTTTTAAGCTATCATCTGCCAATCTGTCCCTCTCTCCAGGTCCTCATTGGGAAACCATTCCCATGGTATATGTAACTTAGGGAGTCGCAGGTACAGAAATTACTGATAAAAAGAAATTCGTATGTGGCAGCTCCTTTCCTGTGTGGTAAGGAAATTAATAAGCATTTATTTTATGTCAAGGTAAAAATAAAACTGTAGGTAGGGATATGGTTTTGTTTCCCTGTGTATATAGATCTCTTTACCTGTAGTGTTTTCTCTCCAAACAAGCATTTAGGAAGATGAGTTCGGCTCTCAGAACCCTGAGGGCGAACAGAATGGATTCTGAGCGTGCTGGTAGTCTCGATTATTCCTGCCAACCCCTCAGGCACGTTTCTTTGTGACTTCCCATGAACAGTGGGGGCCCAGCACTGACTCTCCGTAATGTGCTAAAGACAGCTCCCTCTACCCTCCGCGGGACTCCCCATTTGCCTCCTTCCTTTCTCTCCTCTCCAGCGATAGAAATATCAGGCATCCCAGCGGTGTACCCCTGTTCACACAAACCTGGCAGCCTCTCGGGGAAAAGAACAACAAAATACAGCCACTCTCTCAGAAAAATAAAAAATAAACTAAAACCACATGTTTTTGGAAGGGCAACAGTTGGCAGGGAAAAAATGTCATTTTCTGGCAGAAAAAAATAAATGTGTCAGAGCTACATCACTGGGTCAGCTTTTTGTTATTTCTACAGTAGAACAGCATCTGCACCTTCAGATCTCACTGGCTCTTTCAGACACGCGTATCCTGTCATCAAAACGCTACCCACTTCTGAAGCGGAGCTGATGTGGCATTTCATTCCGCTCGAGGCGTGATGAGCGGAATCCTTCAGCTCTCTTCTGGGCTGTAGTGTTTGCTCACTGGCACCAGCCAGCACGTCTGGACACATTCCAAAAATTAAGAACACAAGCTAATAGAATAATAATACCTTGTATTTATATAGCCCCTTCCTTGGAGGTGCTCCAAGTGCTTGACCAACTGAGATTCCCACCAGCCCCAAATGAAGGGCTATCCCCCGCCCCTTGCTATAGGCAGGACAGCTGAGACATCAATAAAATGGCTTCAGGAAGAGGTAACACGATATTCCTTTCCCCTGACTACACAGTCACCGGGAAGACCAGCAGCTGACATGCCAAAAACATGCCTCAGATGACTGAGGAAGCAACAGATGACATCCAAGAGAAGAGGGCTGGAGACCTGTCCTCCATGGCGTCTGGCAGCCTGCCTCCTTCTGAGGCATCCACTGTCTGAGATCTCGAGTGGGAGCGGACTACTCCATAGGCACCTGTGTTGTTCATTTGAGACCAAAACACGAGACATTTAGCTCTTTCTCTTAGCAGCCGTGAGGTGATTCCCTCAGCCCCATGTCCCATGTCCCTCCCACAAGCCACACTTAAAGTAGCCTTGCTCCCAGTAATTTTTCATAAGCATTTCATGATCAGATCAGTGATCCAAGCATAGTTTCAAACTCACGATGAAGGTGGGTGAGGATAAAGGATTATGGAGATGGCCTGGGAGCCTGTATCATATTTGGGACTGAGGGAGGTGAGGCGGGGGGGGGCGGGCAAACACATGGTGGGTCCTTGGTGCTGTATGTTTCTCCTCCCAATACTTTGCCTAGGGGCTAGGGGCAAGCTTTACGTGCAAAGAGAGACCACCCCACGTATTTCCCTGCATGATAAATTGCCTTCCCAGGAGACCAAAGCAATCACGACAGGTTACGGAGCCCCATGCCAGCCTTGTTGTATCTCAAGGTCTCAAGGTCCTGCAAGCCATGAGTGGCACTAGAGGCTGGCAAGTTCATAAATTATCCACCCAATTGATCGCATTTTTAATCAGGGTGTGCACTATGATCACTAATGGCACTTGCTTACAGGACAAAGCCCCAGTATTTATCTTGTTTTAATTATATTAGAAAGCAGTGATATTCAATTAACCAACTAATCAAGCAAGTCAGTCAATACTGGTCCTGGCAGGATCCTCCATTGCCTGGTTCTTGTTCCAGGTGGCAGTCTGTGCATTAGAGTCAGACGGAGTTAACTCTCGATGGCCAGGCCACCGTCAGGGGAAGTGAGCAGGAGCGGGGAAGCCGGAATTCATCTTTCAGCCACGGGCAGGAACCCCACAGGTTCTTTCCTTTGCCTTATTATGGTGAGGATTTGTAGCATCCTCCTTTTGGGTTAAGGTGTTATTTGTTCCACAATGTGTATTTGTTTTCCACTTATGTATAAAGAACCATTTTCTGCATTCTGAGGACTGGAGAGCTGAGATCCCATAGCATATAACAAGCCAATGGCAGAGCTCTAAATATCGAGCAGAACTGACCATGAGATGATGGCATGATGTTCCCAAGGACTGTCAGGTGGTTCCTAGCTCCTGCAAGTAGCTTAATAGCAGGTGGACAGTCCGGGAAAACCTCTACTGGGAGCATTTTGGACATGGGTGTCTAGGCTTGTAAACAGCTAGGACACAAACTGAATCTGCTCTTGGGGTGAGGGCTCCGTGAGCCAGGCACACCCCTCGCCCCATTCACATGTGTCCGGGGACACCTGCCTTTGAGACTGTGTTGTTGGTTGCCCAAGGTGAAGAGTGGTTGGTGGCCAGACAGGAAAGCGTTCCCCTTGGGCTATGCTCACTGTCCCCTTGTCTTCATCAGGCTCCTCCCACAGACACCCCTGGACATAAACACTCACATAGCATCCCCATTTCCCAAGGCGAACTGATGACTGAAATTTACTCAGGGTTGCCCAGTTATCTGGTTATTTTTCCTGACTTGTGAGACAAGAGCCAGTGTAGAATTTGCTCCTGGGTGCTCCTTGCTTGGGTAGTTCCATTATTCACCAGACACCAAGCCCTGTGATGGTTCTAGGAATTCCCACCCTTCACAAAGCTGAAGATCTCAACTGGAACCTCTGTAGATGGTCTTCTCCTAGATGAAGATGGCATTGGAAAAGGACAAAATATTCAGAAAAGATGAGATTCCAGATGCCAACCCCATTAGCTCATAATTGCCTGGTAGGCAGCATGGCCCATTTGCAAGTTTAATCCCCTTGAAGTCTGGTCAGGTTGTTTTAAAGGGGAAGTGAGTCTATTTGATGACCACAGACTGCACCCTAGTAATGTCTTTTCAAATGCATCGAAGCTCTCAAGGCATCCTTGGAAGGAAAGTAGAAATCACTCAGTTGATGCTTATGCAGAAGGACAGCACCTTGCCGGTTGGAGGAACCACCCAAGTTCTCCAGTCCTTGCCCCTCTGTGGGCAGCTGACTCTCTGCTACTTCAGGTGGGCTAAGAATCAAAGCCTCATTCCTGAAGTGTCACCATCTGCAAGTATATGGAAAGCGAGTATATGGAAAAGTGAGACATTTCACACAGAGATAGACAAAAAGGAAAAGAGCAGTGAGACTGCTATCGTTTCCAAACGTTTGATGAGTTTCAATTCATTGAGAGTTTTGTAGGCTTGTTAGCTTAATAAGAGCGAATGGGACTCTAATGTCAGACAACACTCAGTAATGTGAAGGGGGCGAAAAAGAATAAGAAGTAAAACAGTCATTACCTGGCACAACGTTTAATCCAAAGACACCAGGAAACTTCCACTTCATGGTACTGTTTTAAAAGGTTGGAGATTTCAAATGTACACAATCTTTGACTCTGGCTGGCAGGCTGGAAAAATGGATATAGTCGTGATAATTGATTGTGATGGATTTTAAAAGGCTAACTCCTCACCACCCCCCCATACACACAGACAGACATACACACACAGACACACACACGCACAGACACATACACACGAACATGTACTCACTCCAAACTTTCTCTCTTTCCCCAGAGCTGGACTCAGTTTGGGTCCCAGCCCAGTGGATGCAGGAAAGCAAGGCTTAATCATGGCATCTGATGTCTGCTGAGCCCCACATTGACACTGAGTCAAGTTTTTCTTAACTCCGAGCCGTGTGTGGCCTCCTCTTTTCCAATGATTGTTCCTTATTCTCACCTCATCTCCTTCCACGTTACAGTTAGAGCCTTTGTGCAGCCCCATTTATCCTGCTCTTCAGCACAGTCTGGGTTTCTCGAGCCCCTTGGGTCCCCAGTCCTGCTCTGGCTGCTGCTTCTAGATGACTACCTGGTGCATTAGCGCCCAGGTGTGGGCTGGCCGAGGCAGGGTACACAGCACCTGCAACTGTGCCCTGTCCTTGTTTTGCACTTGGGCTCACATTTCTATGTGCCAGGGCCTGTGTACGCCTGCCTCTGCTACACGGGATGTTCAGGTTGGGAGTCAAAGACCCACAATGCCTGGGAAGGACCCTACTGGTCTCATCTGCTCTATTCCTGGCTCAGATCTTTGCCCAGGACTGAACACGACCCCAATCCTGGCTTCTTGCTCTTCTCCTGCCACCTGATACTTCCTACATAACACCCTGATAACACCCTGTGCACTGCTACCCAAGTTTTAATTGTTTGATTCATGATGCCAATTGGCCTATTTAAGAATGGATAATGGTTCCAAAGGCCTCTCTTTGACTTCTGAGCTGCTCTGTTGCCTGACCTGACCAATATAGCACAGTACTTGGCCTAGGAAAGGTACCCAACAAATGCTTGATAATTGATAAGCAAAACATTATTTTTTAAAAGCATGGAACCAGCCTGTTGGTTTTGACCCAAATGCTTTAGAATGGTTTTGCACCCTGGACAGTCAGGCCAGAGTGAATCAGGCAGTACCCAGCTGACCCAAGGCACAATTCAGAATCGATACCTAGAGCATCCTAAAGTGAGGAACCTGGTACATGGTGTGGCTGGGACTCAAACCCAAGTCTCTCCAGAGCTCATTTCACTCTACCAAACTGCCCCTTGCTGCCTGCCATTGCTTATTGCAATTGTTGTGGTTTAAATGCTTGCTGTTTTATCTACCTCTAGGATCTAGTTGCTCTTTTGGCATAAAAAAAAAAGACAGCCAGGTATTTATTATAGCCAAATGGTACCCAAAAGCAGGTGGGATAGCTCAGGAACACAAGGACCCCAGCATGGCCTGGGGTTTAGGTGGTGTTATAAACCCAGCCTCCTTTTGCATAGCAGAAGTAGTGGAGGGGCCACAAAAACAAGTGGTGCCTACTTTAAGGGTCCCTGAGAACCACCCTAGCAGAGGGTATGTGTGGCCTCTTTGGCAGAAGGATGAGTGAGGTCCAAGTCAGGAAAGCTCAAGGACAAAGCCAGGTTTGCACTGAATTGTTTCTACTGCTACCCAAGCCCCACACTGGCCAGTCACCCCACTAACCTTTGGGCTCTGCAGACTGCATCTCCCTAAAGATAGAAGTATTTTAGTACCTGCTGCAGAGAAGGAAGCGGGAGAAAACTCCAGGGGAGGGGACTCTGATGGGATATGGATTCCTTAATAACAGTTACCACAAGCACCAGAGCTTTCAATTTAATTAAACCGATTCTTCAGCTTTGGGATCTGTCTCTGAGCTTAGTTGCTTTTTCTTCTTTCTTTTCATTCTTTCTTTTTTATAATGTTCTTGCTTCCTCAGTCTCGTATCTCAGGATAGCAGGATATCTGATATGATGATGAGTAGATGAAAAAAAAGAAAAGAAAAATGATTTCTCTTCTTGTGACTTAATGGAAGGTAGAGAAAGAACTGAATCAGGAAGCTAATAGTTGCTATCATTTATGCTCCCTGGAAAGCTTGATACCGGTGGACCCTAAATTATCGTTGCTAATGGTACAGTGGTAGCAAATGAAATGATGCTGTGGATCTGTTTAGCACTTGCTATTTCCCGAGTGATTTTCCACACAATATCTCGCTGAAGCTGCCCAGCAACTCCTTGAAGTTGGCACCGTTATCGTATGTGACAGATGAGAGAGGTTAAATGACTTCTCAAAAGTCACACAGCTGATATGTGGCAGTCAGCTCTCAAATCCAGGTCTTTGATTTGGAGTCCAGTGTCGCTGCAATGATTCCATCAACAACCCTAAATTCTCATTTGAGGTGCTCCTTTTAACCTCCTCTCCCACAAAATCGATGCCCACGGATGGCCAATTTGGGGGGTTTTGAGTGTTACTTCCTTTCTATCTTCTGTTGAGTGGTAAAGTATTCCAAACCAGACCGACTGTGTGAAATACTCTCATAACAGCCAAGATAGGGATTCTCGTCCCCCCTTTGTAGGGAAGAGGCCGAGGCTTGGCCATACTAAGGAACTCGGCCCCGGCACATCTCTAGTAAACAGTAGGTGGGGCTGCCCCCGTCTGCTCTGATGGGGCGCCCTGCAGCTGCCGGCCTGGCCAGTTGACAGTGCCAGCTTCCTAGAAACCCTGTGCCAGGGTGGCAGTGAAGTTAGATGACCAGAACACATGTGGCGTGGCCACTTCTGCAGTCCCATTACAAAATCCACCGGTGGTCCCTGCTCCACTGGTGGGGGATCAGCTACACGCTTCCCTTCTGCAGGAGCTTCCCTGTTGTGCGTGTCTGCCAACTAGACTGATGTACGAGAGAACAGGAAAGCTCGGGACACCCAAGGGAGAAGCTCAGCCTCTCTCTCCCATCTGACTTGCGCTTTCCTCAGTGGTCCTGTGCAGGCTGCAGACACGTAAGTCTCAGGGGTCCAGGCTCAACTGAAGACACTGGGGCCTTGCAATGAGCCACACGCTGTGAAGAAAGTGAGGCTCCAATGCCACTGGTGAAAGGCATGGGTTCCACTGAGCACCACTGTTTGTTGCCCCCCCCTTCTCCATCTGAGCCTCGGGTTACAGTGCCATGCAACGTTGCATGAACTCCAACCCTTGACCTTAGTCACTGAGTCATGAATGACAAGTGGCCTCTGGGGTCCAGCAGCCCCCTGATGCTTCGAACCCTTGGACCCGGCACCTCTGCCTCCTTCTCCAGCTGCACCATGGAGCTCAGGCAGGCAGAGGATCTCTTCCTTGCCTCCAAATAGCCATCTGAAGCAGATGGCATCTCTCTCCTTAGTGCACATAAGGAATAACCCTAACAACAATATTAATTGGTCAGTTAATTCATTTAAAAGACTCGTTGCCATGGAAACCTGAAAGGTACACAGTACTGTGGTGTCTCCTGCTAAGTGGCCTGGGAAAGGCGGCTCTTCCTGTTCGTTTGTGCCACCGGCTCTTTCAGACTCGCAACCATGGAACCACCTAGAAGGCAGTCCCACTCCCCTGTTAGGCCCCCACCATGGAAAGGGGGGAAAAGCCCATCAGGGTCTCTGGTCACGGACACGCTGGAAATCAAGTTGTAAGCAGCATGATGCGTTTCAGAGCATCTGGGCTCCTATCCGTCAGTCAGCCTGGAGCATCATTAATAATCCATGGCCTAGTGACGGAGATGAATATTGGAGCAGGGAGCAGGGAGGTGGCATCCCTGGAGCAGTGAGGCAGAGGGAGCAAGTGACTTATTAGCTCCCTTATTGGCTCCAGGTGTAACTTTCTCCCCACCACCAAGCTGGGCCAGAATGATTTATTGATACAGTAAACAGATTTTTATAATTAAAATTGATTTTTGGTTTTAGCCTGGTGTGGAAGGGCTGGGTCAAGTTCAAGAGGGGAAAGGGGGGGGCAGTCCATGGGAAGGAGGGGAAACACACTCTCAATTTCCCATATATCTTAGATTGTTAGAGCAGGAAGCAGCCTCTCATTTTACAGGTGAGAAAACAGCAGCCCCAAGAGGTTGACCCATTTGGCCGGCCTCAGATGGTGAGGTAAGGCAGAGCTGGAGTTGGATTTGAGTCTCCTGGATCCCTGAGATACACTCATTTCCCTGGGACTGAGTGTGCAGGTGCTCACAGAGCCTCAGTTTACTGTTGTGTAGGTTGTTCACTGCACAAGGACTCCTCGCCAAGGGGAAGAATAGGGGCTGCGATCCAGCCATGGCTTGTGTGCTAGGGCAGGGCCACTGCTACCCAGGGGATGTGTTCAGAGGCACTAGCTGAGACTGTTTCTTTTAGGGGACAGCTCTTAGCTGGCTGGCAGCTTCTGGGGTCCTGAGGGGCCGTGCACATCTGACCTTCAGCCCACAGTCCAGTGCCCGGAGGCTATGCTGGAGCTGTTTGTTGATAGCCCCTGTCAGGCTGTGCTGTAGACAGTGAAGAGATACACTATGTCCAGCCCAGTGGGATTCTCGGATGACATTGGCAATGGCAGACACTAATTTCCAGATGGTGCAAGTGTGTCTGCATGTTCTCGAGCACACGAGCCAGGGCACATCTAGATGAGACTGGTGGTGTTGGCATCACCACAGGTGCACACACTGCTCTTGCTCGCTCCCTCCAGGGCAGGCCCAGCTGATGGAGAGAAGGCAAGTTCATGTCCATTGCTAAAGTTCACTGAGCGGCCTCCTTCTGTTCCAGCCCATCCCGGGCTTCAAAGGGCAGGACAAGACCCTGCGTCCTGCCCTGGCTCGCCACACCACGCCCCACAGCCCGGGCAGCTGCCCATGTCCCTTGGGTGTATCATATTTGGCTATATAAGGGAGAAGGGAAGGATACACGATGCCCTAAAGTCCTCTGTGCTCTGCCTGTGTGTCCCTCCCTCCTCCAACCCCTGGCAACTACTGACCCTTTTACTGTCTCCACAGTTTTGCTTTTTCCAGGATGTCATAGGTTGGAATCTTACAGGACATAGCCTTTTGGGATTGGCTTCTTTCACTTAGTAATATGCATTTACGTTTCCTCCCTGTCTTTTCACAGCTTGATAGCTCATTTATTTTTAGTGCTGAATAATATTCCATTATCTGGATGTACCACAGTTTATCCATTCACCTACTGAAGGGCGTCTTGGTAGCTTCCGAGTGTTGACAATTATGAAAATAGCTGTGTAAACATGTGTGCAAGTCTAGTTTGGTGGACATTAGTACAAACTTGGGAGCAGACCCAAGACACACAAAGGCTTTAGTGAGTCTAGACTGGCTGAAAGGCCTTGGAGTGCACACCTTCTCCTGCAGGTGACCAGCCCGTGCCCTGAATCCTGAGAGGGCTCAACGTCTATCTGCTAGCTCTTTAGAGGCTAAATAGCCAAGAGACGTAGAAAATTCCCCCAATTCTTTGTGCAATAATGAGTAGATTACCATGGTACATGAGTAATAAATTAGGGCAACAGTACAGATAAACACAGTTAATGCTCGTCAAACTCTTTTGCAAGTCATATCTGATTACGTTTAATGATGTTATTGTTTTCTTGCAAATTGGGTGTAGCTGGCAAACGCATTGCATAGTGGCTGCAATGAGCAGCTACATCCTATAAAAGGTTGGACTAGGTGGCCTCGAGTTTCCATCCAACTGTGGGATACTTTGGTCCTAGAATTAGGCTTGCTGCAGCCAGGCATGCTTTCACAGTTATTTTTCCCTTCCTCCCATGTATTTTATTGGATCTGTGGTCTGGATGGGTGCAGGTAGTTTTTACAAGTGTCACAGAACGTTGAAGTGTCAGCACATACAGAGTCATGTCTGTAAGGGTCGCCAGGAGGCCAGTCACAGGGGACAGGGCGGAGGACATGGAAGAAAGGAGAAAAGGCCAGCTCCAAAGGCAGAGGCTGTGCTCAGGCAGGGTCCCCTGCTCCTGGGGTCACAGAGAGCACAGGACTTTCACTCTTACCCCCCCAACATGATGCCCCAGACATGAGCCTTCCAGCAGCCACCAGCAGCACTTCTTGCTGAAGTATGGGTGAGTGAGAGCCACCAGGCACGTCCTGGTAGAGAGTGAAAGTGGGAGGAAGAAGAGGGAAAACCAAATGGGGGTGCCGAGGCGGGGGGAGCTTGCCTTTGTACCCTGTGGTGTCACCAGCGCCACCCTTTGCTCAGCCCCCAGCCCTCCTTTCACTGCCGACGGCGCTTTCATATTCCCTCCACTCCTCCAAGGGGCAGTGGCCAGAGCACGTGTGGGGTGGGGCGACCTCTCCAGGCCCTGCTGAGTCTCAGCGAACTGACATGAGCACAGCCCACTCTACCGTCCAGGCCAGGGCTCCTGCAGAGACGAGATGGGACCTCCGTGGTGGAACTTTCTCACCCTCTTTGCTGCCTTAAATGCCCCCTTTTCCAAGTGCACCCTCCACCCCAAAGAGCTGATTTGATTGAGGCCTGTGCTGGCTAAAGATGCCTTTTGGTGTCAGTGGCTTTGCTGGATTCTCTCTAAGTTTAGGAAGCTGGGTTGGCAGGCCCAAGGTGAATGGCACAGAAAGCTGGACGGACCCCCACAATTCCTTTATCCACAGAGTCTGCAGGACCAGACTTAGTCCTCAGCACAGCTGGGAAGATCTCTCAGAGAGCGTGGCCTATGAAAGCCAGCCCATGGTTTTCCCTTTAAACCTCTAGGACCACAGCCGAACGACTGAGATGGCCTCTGTATCAGCACTAACTGGCTGCTCAATTCCAGCAGGCTGGGCGTGGTGTGAACCTCAGGTTGTCCTAAGGAGTTGGCCGCTCTGTGTCCCCAGACCATACCCCTGACCCCAGAAAAGAAAGTGGATTTACTACTGAGCTCTGGGTAGCAGCTGCCACAGGCCATAGGCCAGCTCTGAATTCTGCAGGCTCTGGAGCTAGTGAAGCAATTCCATAATTGGTAAAGTCTCACGAAGTCAGAGACACCGGCCCCTCCCGGCTTTTGCCAGGGTGACATTGTACCACACTGAGCAATTGCCTAGAATCCTGCCTAACCCCAGAAATAGAGAGCCTTATTTGGGGATGTGTGTCATGTGTATGGAGACAGACCTTGCCAGGGAGTCACACTGGCCAAGAGCGATTATGAGATACATTTGAATGGGAACTGTCCAACCCAAGTTTTGTCTCCCCCAAAGTCCATAATGTTTGGAGGGACTTGCGTCTCCAGCCGATTCAGGCAGCTGCTACTCATCACAAGGGAGCGATGACACTTGGCCCCTGCAGGAGACAGGACTGGGGTGGAGAAGAGAGGCTTCACCATGCCCTGGAGCGGTCGTTGGTCAAGGACACAGATGCTCTGGGTTAGAGTCCTGGCTCTGCCACTCCCTGGCTGTGTGACCTTGAGGAAGTCACTTAACCTCTCCCAACCTCCGTTCTTGTCTGTAAAATGAAAGCTGTCACCCCTGACCTGACTGCTTTGCCAGGTTGTGGTGGGGTCACATGCAATCATAGCTGTGAAATTGCTTTATGGATTGGGAAGCCACGTACAGCCATCGGTGTTGTTGCGGTGCCCACCCCCGCCCTGTCTCTGCACTCCAGCAGCTTTCTACACTGTGTCTCTCAGGCTCCAGGGTGAAGAGCCATCCTCCTGAGACCTGTAGTTCCCCTGATCCCTATGGCCAAGGTCCCAAACCCAGTCCATCATCAGAGGAGGAGGCCAGGAGCACAGCTCTGAGGAAACCCAGATGCCCAGCTCCTGGGAATTCTGATTTCGCTGGTTAGTGTGTGGCCTGGGCATCAGCATTTTGGGAGCTCTACAGTTGCTTCTGATGCTCACTTGAGTTTGGAACCTACTAGCCTACACCCCAAATCCCTGCCTTCCTTCCTCTTAGCACCTGCGAAATGCCTTGATTCTGCCCTTGAATTGGGGCTCCCAGAGGGGTGGCCCATAACTCCGCAAGCGGTGGCACAGTGAGCTCGCCAGGGGAGTCGCACAACCAAAACCAGTCCCCCAGCGCTCGACTCTGGTCCAGGGCCAGCTATCTTCCCGGCATCATCCCGAGCAGGCTTAATGGAGGAGAAAAGCGTTTGACATGAACGCCACTGATGGCATGCTACCTGCCCGAAATTGTCACATTCGCTTCCTTGCTGCTGCCTCAGCCCCGCGTCCTGCAGGTTTGTTTGCAAACTCAGCAAACACCCGGTGTTCAGTCGTGTCTGGAGGCTGCATTCTCATGTCCCTGTCACAGCAGGGCCGGCTGGACTCTGTGCCAGCACCACCACGCTGGGCCTCACTGCCTGACCCAGCCTGCCAGACATGCCGTGCCAGCCCGAGTCCCCACATGCCGGCACGCCGCACGGGCCCATGTGCTTGGCTGGAAGCCAGCATGATTGCCTGTCCCAGAGCCGCAGCCTGCTTTTGGTTATGGCCGTTCACAGAGGCCAGGGGACCCTGAGTACAGGAAGAGTGCAGGCCCCCTGGCCTTGTTTCATCCAAGAGCCAAAACTGCTCCCTGTCGCTGCCTAACTTTCCCAGGCGCTATGGGCATGCAATGAACTCACCCGGGCTCCCTTTTCTTCTTGCACTGGAGAACCCAAAAGCAGAGGAAAGGCTCCCAGAAACGTGGAGGAAGGGAGAGAAAGAGACAGGGGACTGGTTGGAAAGTTCTGGGGTTGGCTGTGCCGCAAAAGCCCTATTAATAGAGAGGCGTCTTCGGACTGGGGGACTGCAGGGAGTTTCTCAGTGGTGGTGGTTAGGTCAGGAATATGATCATGCGGTCCCATCATGGCTCTCTCTAGTTCTAAGTTCTTTTCCAGTACTTAATTACCAGGTACCCCAGGGCAGAAGTATTCGGCTATCACAGGGACACATCTGGAAACCTTTACAGGTTAACTTTATATTTAAAGTTGAACTCTGCATTTAGGGGAACATTGTCTGATCTGTCCCGGGAGAAGCAAATCAGAAAGATGAGTTAGCCAGGGTTTCATGACTGTGAGGGCAGCTTCTGTGTACTCGGTGTGGCTGCTCTAGGAACTGTCTTGAGTGTTTTCCGTGTGTCATATGATTTAATCTGCATAACCTGTTGGGGGCTTGAGAATGTTAAATGTCTGACCAAACTGTCAAGTGGCAGAGGCAGGATCTGAGCACCAACCCCTCAGATTGCAAAAGCCCAGGTCCCGACAGCTGCACCTACCTGGCTTCCCCGTGCCCCATGGACTCCTGCCCGACACACGGTTCCTGAGAGCTGCACCGCCCATGCCCCATGGGCTCTACACTTCTAGATCCTTCTCCCAGTTTCTGCATCCGCTGAGCTTATCTGTCACAGGCAACAACGTGTTGGTATTGAGGGTTGTCTGTTGCCGTAACAGGGGCCCAAGTGGGCAGAGAGAAGGTGGCCAAGGCTCCGGGCCTTCTCTCAGGGCCACCCCACACATGTCCCCTGAGAATGGGCCTGCGTTAGCCAGGAAGAGGTGCCTCCTCCCTACCCACCCCCACCCGGGGCCAGCAATTATTTCTGACTTCACTGGGTCTCTAGTCTAACTATATCTCTGGTAGCCACTTCTCATTTCAGAAGAGGGAATCTATTCCGAGCCTTAATCTGATGCAGATCAGATTTCCTAGCTGCACGAAATGTGACATAGATGTGTCAGCACCCCCCGCCACCGCCCTGACCCCTTAGCCATGAACCTCCTGGTGGAAAGCAGCTGCCCCACGGTTACAGCCCAGTGAGGCCAGGTCCTGGCAGATGGAAGGGGAAGCTCTGACTTATCCCTAGAAAACAGGAAGGCTGGCACAGCACACTTGGGTCCCCTGACTGCACTCCTGTCCCACTCAGAGAAAGGCAAGGATGGACATTGTTGAGCACTTACAACAGAATGAAATTGTCACCTAATAGGGGAGTATCTTCACTACTCCCACTGCGCACACAAGGAGGCCGAGGCTCAAAGTTATTGGCCCAAAGACACGCTTTAGACCCTTGGCTGAGCCAGGATTTGAACTTGAGAGCGGGTCCCAAGGCTGTGCTGTCTTATCTGCTCAGGCTGGGCTCCGTGGAGCGCTCCCTCCTGTGCACACGGACCCCTTCCTTCCCGACACAACTGTTTATATTAGTGACAGACAGAAATGGTAACAGTAAACACTGCTGGTTTCCTAGTTGACCACCACAAGTTGTTGTAATTTCCTGTCTTAGAATTCTAAGTATGTTTCAGTTGCTATCATCCTACTTCTTCAGGATGGAAAGAACAAGAGAAGGGACAGAGCTGAAGGCCCCCGTTGTACACACAGCTTGTGTTACCAAGGTGGAAATAAGATGGGGAGATCCTGGAGTGAGACTCCTGGAAGCTTTTCTAGCCTTAACATAGCTAATTATGATGGAATCTTCCAGCTGGAAAGGACAACAGAGATCAATGTATGTCTGAAAACTGAGAGCCTGAGAGGTGGGGACACCTGTCCAAGGTTCTGCAACAAGTGAGGGACAGGTCTAGAACTAGGGCCCAGGTCTCGGGACCCCCAGCCTGGAGATGTTCCAGCACACCAGGGCTCCTCTGCACGGAAACCAAACTGACCCCAACATAAGTGCACGAGGGAGTCTGTACATGTGGGGGCGCAGGCAGAGGTGCCCTGATCCCAGCCCAATAACCCCTGCAGAGAGATGGAGTCCTCTCTATGTTGGGTGGGGGCGACTGGTTTTCCTGCGGGAGGCTTCTGGGTGGGCAGGTGAGCTCACTTAATAATCACATCGTCAAACAATAACCACCTCACCACCCCCAATATGGGTCGGTTAATTTTGCAGAGAGAAAACTTTCCCATGGCCCAGGGCATACTTCCATAGATAGACCAAGGAGAGACCAAGAACCTTTTTTACAGTTCTAGAATATTAGAAATTGTATGAGTATAAATAAAAATTGAAGCTGTGACTTTAAAAAATAAATTGTGGGCTGCCTAGTTAATGCATGTGGCTTAAAAGGCTAAAGGTTAAAGCACCTTTTAAAAATTATTTTAATTTCCCACATCAAATTTCTTTTTAAATTATACCCTGTCTGTGAAAAATTCGAACTCCCCAGCGTTAACCACTGTTAGCAGTTTTATTCCACATCCAGAAGTTATTCTTTGCCCAAAAATGTCTGTGTATGTGTGGATACATAGCTACACAGTTGTCCTTTAAAAATAAAAATTGAGTCTTAATGAATGTTTTCTGAAACTTGCTTTTTTTAACTCAAAAATGGATCACAGGCATTCATTTATGTCCATACATGCCAAATTTATTATCTTAAGAGTATGGACATGCCACAATTTATTTAGCCAGCCCCCTATGGATGGATATTTAGGTTGTTTCCAAATAGTCATTACCACATACAAAGCCACGGTGAATATCCACGGCCTTGCATCTGTGCCCAGGTGCTAGCATTTCTGCAGGAAAGATTCCAAGAGGAAGACGTGCTGGGTCATTTTAGGTTGTAGTAATAACTGCCAAATTACTCCTCAGAAAGGCTGTGCCAATGTAAACCCCCACCGACAGTGTATGAGGCGTAAAAACCTTGTAGAATGCTGTCATTTTAACTATTGTCCTTTCATATTTGAAGAATTACTGGGAAATGCCCTCAGAGCAGCATCTCTTAAGACGACACTTTTTGCATGTGTGGGCAGAGATGACCCATGTCAAAGATGACCCAGACACTAGAGGGCCCCGCTCATCTTCCCTCAGCAGCAGGAGCTCAAGTAGGGTTAGGAGAGGTGGGTGGGTACCATGAGGTAGGGGATGAGGGCAAAGGAAGAGGATGTAAGCTTTTTCAGATCATCCGTGGTCTCCTTGCCTCCTTAAGCCAACAGCATCTGGTTTCCTGAGGGTGGGGCCCTATGTTGAATCTAGAAGGTTCCCACGGAGGGATATTGCTTTCCATTCATTTGGACACCATGACTTTTCCCAGAGTCAAATTCCTTTTTGAAGGAAGACGTTTGTCTCCTATCCAAAGGCTCCACATAACCAGACAGGGAGGTCAGCAAGGAAAGATGTGTTTATTTGCAAACATACTCCTCTGGCCCGGAACTCTTCTGCCCATAGGTACACGCAAATGCCGCTCTTATGACCAGACACACATGTCTGGGCACACCCCCTTGGGCCACTGTGCACTCATTCACATGGATGTGCCATTTGCACACACTGTTCTTTGGTTTGGACAGCCAGAGCATTGCTGGGGACACTGGCCAGCAGTGCCCTTGATAGAAGGAAGTCAGGGATTGGGAGCTGGATGGAGAACGGTGTGCCCATCCTGCCCACCCGTCCGCTTCCCAGAGCCAACGCCAGCCGGCCAGGGGCTGTCCACATGTCCTCAGCTTGCTCTGCTGCCAGGGGCTGGAGTTAGGTGTCACCATGCCAGCCCCTCCCCCTCCCTCTTCTTCTGGCTGCTGGAACAAAGGCTCCCGTTGAGCAGGCTGAGCTTGGGAAACTCACAACAGCAGGTCCCCAGTCCCAGCTCGGAGGGGGCCCTAGTCTTTGTCAGTGTCATCTGCTGAAAGATGGCTGGAACAGGAGCAGCACTTTGATCCCCAGGACAAAAACTCCTTCCCACCTGCTGGGCTTGGGGGTGGGGAGGGAGGCTCACATCCCCCACTGGGTATGGGGCCCAGAGGCTCTGCCTCTGCCTTCAGCCCTGACCTTAAGACTGGGTCAAGAACAGGCATCTTGGCCAGGAGTTGGTATCTAGGCACTGGGTAGTAAAAGAATAATGTTGGTAGCCATGTGGCCTTGGACAAATCCCTGCAGCAACTGCGCTTCACCTGCAAAATGAGGAGATTGGCAACTGGATTGTTTCCAAGGTCCCCCTCAGCTTGTTAACCCTGTAAATGCCGGAACACTCCTCCCATTCTAGCTTCCTCTTTGCCTACCTGTCGGCAGGGCTGCTCTTGGGGCAGGACGTGAGCCAATCTCCTCTGTCAGAGGCATCAGATGAGCCCACCTAGGAACACTCCCACCTTGCAACCCTGCAGCTCGGGAGGTCAGACCTCCCAGGCCTCTGTGCATGTGAGCATGATAACCCAGAGAGGGGAGAGGACTTGACCTTTACACGAAGAAGTAAGCTTGTGGCAATGATCCAGAAATGATACATTTTAGGGGAGAGCCAAGATTGCCAAATCAGTTATCTCCAGAGAATTCTTGGAATATGCAGGAGCTTAGCGGGGGCCAAATTCATTCATGCATGCATGCGAGCAAACATTCACTCACTCGCTCTCCTTTACTGTGCGTGAGCTGAGAGTACTGAGTGTGGTGGCGTGAAGAGAGGTGACCTCACACCACCCATCTCGGGGTCGCCTTACCTGAGGAAGATGCGGGACAACAGATGAGTTGTTATTGGCACTGCGCTAACACCTTCGTCCGTGTCATCCCAATTAATCCTCAGAACAACCCCTCAGTGTGTTTAGATGAGACAAAGGAGGCTCAGTGAAGTTAAGTAAGTTGCCTATATCACACAGAAGTGGCAGATGCAGGATTCAAACCCAGGTTTATTTCCCCCCAAATCTCTGCTTCTCACTTCTCATTTGTCATAAAGCTACTGCAAACTCCACTTTTCTCCCCGGCCACATTTGAAAAAGTCAGGAAGTCTCCCTGGAGGAAGAGGGCTGCATGGAGACCCACTATCAGTGTCTCTTCTGGTCTCTGCTTGGTGATTTGCCCACAGCAGGGGCCCCTGAACTCAGCCAAGCCTCCCTGGTTTTACAGTAAATAGTCAGCAATGATGTGAAATTTTCAACCCAAAACCCGGGTTCATCGTCGGGACCACAGGTTTCTCAATCCCTTGGCCTGCAGGCAGGGAGCCAGAGGTGTCTGGCAGGCCCGACAGTGGCCTCCAGCCCCGGCTTCATTTCAATTTCCACCTTTGCCACCACCCTGCTGCGTGACCTTGGACAAGCTGCTCAGCCTCTCTGGGCTGTGGCTTTTCCATCTGTGCAGCAGGGAAGGGGCTCACTCTCTCACTTGGCGAGGGGTCTGGCTAATACAGCTCACGTGCTACTGCAGCGCAGCCCGCACCGGGCAGCCCGAGGATGGGGTGATTTCTCGAGGCTCTGCAGAAAGTGCGCGGAGAGCTCTTGCCCAGCTTCCCAGCTACTGCCGCTTGCTAATGAGGAGCAGCATATGTTGATGATTCCGGCGTCGGCACTCGCTCCTTGGCTGTCCGAGTTCCCGGAGCAAACTGGCTTCCTATTAGGCATTTATACTTATTAATAGCAGCAAATTGCAGCCCTCCGCAACATCTGCTACTTTTCATTTGCACAAAGCTTCCCAGACCATTTGCATTAGTGGTAGTTTGTCACCAATTCTCCAAGGCAGAACAGGACTGGGTCCCCTTCCCCCTGAAAATGAATCAACCGAGGCATAATGAGGGGGAGGGGTTTGTTCAAGGTCAGCCAGACACACAGAATAAATTAGAGCCCGGGACCTCAGCTCCCGAAGCCTCAGGCTCTGAGGCTCTTGTCCTTGCTGTTCTAAATCTCGATGACCTTGACCTCACAGCCCCTGCCTAAAAGCAGGTGGGGACAATGGGGGCAACCAGGGCTGCTGCTCCTGAATGTGCACATGAGTCTGCTCTCCAATGAGGCCCTGCCGGGTCAGCCCCACGGCCCAGCACAAGCAGGAGGAACTGCAAAGCTCCAGGCAAACCATGCCCGAGGAGCTTTATTGCTGCCAAGTAGACAAAATCACTTCCCGACACTGGGGCAGGGAGGAGGTCAGTACAGAGGGTCCTGTGGGCATCTGGAGAGCTGCATTCTCTTTCCAGAGTCTTTTCTGGTATTATACTTCGCTAGGGGGCTGGACCTTCCTGAGATCTATGGATCCACAGTTCTAGAATAAAGAGAGCACGGCCAGCACGGGAGGTACTGAGAAGGTTCATTTGTCACATTAGATCCAGCGTTTGATAATCTCTGAACACACACCAGGTACATATAACCTCGGTGTTAGTATGACCTACTTGGTGCTCAGGGTGGACAAAAGTAACCACATTGCCACCGTCCTCTCTCTTCTGACTTCTTCCCTCTACCTCTCCAGGGCCTTTGCACCCTAGTGTGACTTTCTGCCTGCCACCTGTGTATCAGCTAGCCATTGCCACCACGGAGCTGTGTACCAAGCCAATCCCCAAGCTCAGCAGCATACAATAGGCATGAATTCTCATACCCATGGCTCTGCAGAGCACTTGCAGATCAGCTCTCTAATGTAGGTAATTCTGCTACAAGCTGCTGCACCAGCCGGACCTCTCTCCTTGCTGGGGGTTGGGCTCGGGCAGGTCTTCCTCCCTGTGGGTTTATCTGGGGCCCAGGCGGATGGGGAGGCAGCTACCTGGGGAAGCTCTTTTCGTGGCAATGACAGAAGCACAGAGGGCAAAGGCAAGCACGTAAGCACATCTCAAGCACGTGTATGCCTTGTGCTTGTTGCCATCCCATTGGACAATCAAGTCCTACGACCACACCCAAAGTCAAGGGGTGGGGAGGGGCACCCCACCTCTCCATTCACCACGAGGCCATAGAGGCCATAGTAGCAGTGGGGACAGAAAGGTCTTCTTTCAGGGAGTGAAGTCTCGGGACTCATTGTACAACCTGCCACAGCCTGGGACCAGCCCCTGGGCCTCCACCTCTCTCACCAGTCAGCCAAGTTCAGAGGTACTTGCCACCCCTGAGAGAAGACAATGTGAGTGACGGGGTTCCAGGCACCTGAAGTGACTTGAAGTAAGCACAGCTTCCCGAGCCATTGCTCAGCCTCAAGTCCCAGCCCAGGCAGTGGGGGCCATCGAGCCTGTCACAGGGTGACAAGGGACTCTACAGGACCCTTGCATGACACGTGGTCAGCAGATCAAAGCCTGAGAAGGCTGCCAGTGGCCACCAAAGGAAAGAAAGGCTCCCCACAACCGTGCCACTGAGACCTGTGTGTATTACTGAGTTAATAATTTCCTAAAGAAGGACTAACTTTTCCCAACTCCACTTCCCTCAGTTGAGGACAGGCGCTGGGAAGGACAGCAGTGAGGGACAGAGCCAAGTGTGGCGTCCGTACAGCTTGGCAGCTCCCCTGCAGCCTCTTGGAGTTTCTTAATGGGTCGTCTTGCCTCTTTTTTTCTTCTCTCTTTTTTGACAACTTTGAAGGAAATTGGGTACTTAAGAAGCCTTTTGGACATTTAAATTAACTCCAACCATCAGGCTCTGTGTAGCCACTGCAGCATTAGCATCCAATTATAAGAGTAGAGATGGAGTAATAACTCACATTTCGACCAGAATGTCAACTGCTTAAACAAATTAGAGATACACACAGAGCCTGGGTGTTGTGTCTCTGGAACATTTCTGAATGCAATCAGCAGAGCAGCAGGCACCCTTCGCCATGTGGACAGCTACGGGCAGAGTGGGACCCGATTGCTAGAGGATGGCATCTTTCAAAATGTCGGGGAATCAGGCAGGGGCTGGGCAGTGAGGTAGGGACTTGTGGGAGCACCTGTAGGATCCTCAGCCCTCCAGACGGTGGGCTCAGCTCATCAGATGCAGAAACTTGCCAAGACCAAGGCCATGACTTAAAATCCTGTGTGTGCCCCTTTGCTGTGTTCTCAGCCACTCCTTCTCTGCCTATGGTAGGTCATTGTTTTGTAAATTCTGGTCTTTGGGACAGGTTAGGAAGACGATGATGATGATTCTTTTTATAACAGTTTAAAACCAGACCAGATGACACTATATTATTTAAGGAAGTTTGCCATGGTGACAAAAGGATCAAACCAAGGTAACTCCCAGAAAGATAATCTAGGGGGAAAGAGTAGGAGGCTAGGGAAGGACACACAGGTGCTTTCTGGTCATGGCTGAGAATGGAAAACCCCAGAGCAGACAGAGACTAAGCAGTCACAGGGGAATTTTCTAAAATCGGGGGCCATTTGACCTCACATCAGTTATCTGAATTCCAAGCCCCTCCTATGTGCCCCTTGGAGCGGGTGGGAGGTGAGGAGAAGTTCTAGGTAGAACAAGGCTGTGGCGTTATTTTTCCAAACCAGGAAACGGATATGCAGAGCTTGAGAACGACAGAACCAGTTACATAACGAGACGTGATAGGGCACGTTCATCCTAAACCCTTTGTCCATTTGAGATTAAATTGAAAAGAGTGGCGATGCCTATCTTTTCGCCAAAGGAGCTCAGAATATTTCATAAACATGAATTTATCAGTCTACCAGCAGAAGGCCGCTCCCTTTGACCCAGGGAGCCGAGCGGAGAGAACAGGTGTTTTCCTGTCCGCACTGCCATGCTGAAGATGAAATCATTTGCTGAAGGTGCAGAAGGGATTTTTTTTATTGTCATAAAACATACATAACATGAAAGTTGCCATTCTAACCATCCCTAAGTGTTCAGTGGCATTAAGTACATTCGCGTTGTGGTGCCACCATCACCACCCTCCAGCTTCTCAACTTTTTCTGCCCAGACAGGAACTCTGTCCCGATTAAACAGTAACTCCCCATTCCTTCCTCCCTCCAGCCCTTGGCAAGCACCACCTGACTTTCTGCCTCTATGAATTTGACCTTGTACCTGGCACAGGTGAAATTATATAGTATTTGTCCTTTGGTGTTATCCTTATTTCATTTAGCATCACGTCCTCCAGGGTTATCCATGTTGCAGCATGTGGCAGAATTTCCTTCCCTCCTGAGGCTGAATAGTATTTCGTTGTGTGGCTAGACCACATTTTGTTTATCCATTCATCTGTTGATGGACATTTGGGTTGCTTCTACCTTTTGGCTATTGTGAGTAATTCTATTATGAACATGGATGTGCAAATACCTCTTTGGAACCGTGCTTTCAGTTCTTTTGAGTATGTATCAGAAGTGAAGGTGCTGGGTCATATGGAAATTCTACGTTTTGCTTTTTGAGGAACTGTCATACCGCTCAATAGGTTTTTGCACAAAGCCAGGACAATGTGCGAAGATCCCACCCTGAATCCTGCGCCCAAGGAGCCTTATTCTCTCTGAGCACAGTGTAGGCATAAGCAGAGGTCCTGAGAGGTGGGGGGGGGGCTCCCTTCTCTAGAAGCAGTGAGAGTGACAGTACAGCCACGTCACTCAGCACCTCTCCAGGAGTCCAGTGGCCAGGGGACAGACCTCAATATTTTGTGGTCTCTGAGACTATATGTCATTATGATAGCTTAGGTCACGTCGACATCTGATCTGTTTTTCAAACAGAAGTCCCTCCCAGCTCTACCAACCTATGACTTTCTTTGTTCACCTCTTCCTGTGGTCTGAATTCCCTCACTCAGTTAATTAGCATGCCTGGCACTGTGGCTTAAGACTTTAATCAGCGTGGGGTGGTTTTAATTAATCGTGTGGCTCTGCATCTGGAGCGGTTTGTGTTCCAGGGTCAGGAGAGGAGCTGAAGATGAGGGATGGGAGGGGCGGCTTTGTCTGGTGTAAGGTGAGAGTCTGGACATTCCAGGAGAGAGAGTCTCAGGGGCAGGCGACTGAGAGGCCATCTGGCCACCTGTGCAATGCATTAGCAAGGTGTGTAAGGTAACCAGGGACATTAGAGTATGCATTCATACGGAGATACATGGTTAGATTAAGTCCAGTTTTCAAAAGTGATTGAAAGTGTCAGGGAACCTTCTGATACTTTCCAGAATTACCCATGGGCTAGGGAGAGAGGCGAAGTGACGGTATAGACTGGGAGACGTGGGGACAGTCTGGGAGGCCGTGGCCGTGCTGGGGAGTGTTGCCTGGTAGTGGGACTTGGGAGACCTCCCCGGTCCTGGCCTTCCTGGAGAAGGCCCTGGAAAGGTCAGGAAGGTGGTAATGTTTCTACCTGGACTGTCAGAGTCCCGCTGACTCTCCAGGTTGAACATCCACACTTTACAAAGAGCAGAGAAAACCTAGATCAAGTTCAGAGGAAGTAATAAAAATTACTAAAGACATAGAAGGATTCTGTAAGGAAAGGGTAAAGGCAGGTGGGCTGTTTGCCTTCGGGAAGAGAAAGCTCTAGATGCCTGGATGATTGTCCTCAAGAGTATGTTTCCTTGAAGGTGGCTGATGCCATTTTTGAACCTGTCCACAAAAACCAAACAACTGAGATGGGGTAGACATGGGGAAATTTCATCTGGGTATTAACAAGGAGGCTAGAATGTTAGAATGGAAAGGGAATTTAAAGCTACCCTGCCCAGTCCCTCCTTTTACGATTGCTCAGGAAGAGGCCAAGAGAGACTGGCTCAAGGTCACCCAGGGAGCTGGGGGCAAAGCCATGGCTGGAACCCGGGTCTCATAACAACTGCCCAGGACTTGTGCCCTGTGCCACATGGGCCCACCTAGATGAAGAGCAAAGAAAAACAGATGGCTGTTCCAGGAGCTAGAAAAGGTACTAAGTCCAGGAAGCTGGGATAACTTGAGGTTTGATCCAAAGGGCGAAGCAATGGAAGGTTTAGAGGTAGATGTCATAGTTCAGGGAGGAAATGACATGATCAAGGTACTAAAGTTCTCCCAGGTTTGTTGTACTCCTAGCAGAGTCTATGAGGCCTAGGAAGTCTGTCATGGCAGTTTTCTGGGATGCAGGAAAGAGGTAAGTGATGGTGCAAGGAGGAACAGGATATTAATGACAAGGATAGCAGTGATCATAACCATCACTTGTGAGGTGCCAGACTGTTTACAAAACTATCAAGTCATCTGTGCTTTGAGAAACTGTGAATTGAAGGAGGGGTGGATTTTTATCTCCATGCTTAGACAGAATTTGAACCTAGCTCCATGGGCTCTTACACTCTTTCCAACCAAACAAAAAGTGACTCCTGTTTAAAATCTAGAGAGGAAGGACTTTACAATTCCAGGATATTGACATTATTAAATACCAGTTGCAAGGTATTTTTAGGGATTTGAATGCAAAGGTTTTTGAGAACCTCAGATTCACCAAGCAGCTGGCTCTGGAAGCCTCGGGCACACGCCACCCCAGACAGACGATAGAACATGTCAATGGGAGAAAGTAGAGAGAATGTTAATTAAGTTTAGGCCAAGAAAATGCTTTTGATTGAACAAGCCATGATTTTCCCTTTAAGCCCATGCAAAATATGGAGTGCTAGACAAGCAGCTGGAACATATGAAAACATTATTATGTACTTATGGTTCCCAACTTTCACCATTTATGGCCCCTTTTATTATTTTTTCCCTCTGTGCATTATGTTTTGAAAGATTCTGTCTACTAAACAAACTGCATTTATTAAGTAATAATATATTTCCCATTTTTAATATGGAACATACATCATTGAGTATGCATAAAAACATAAAACAGCAACAATCCAATTTCCATTAGGCTTTTGGAAATATTGAAAATAGCTTATGGACCTCATTGCCACTCATGAATTCCTAGGAGTCCGGGTGCTTTGGGTTGGGAAACATTACTTGAATGCTTACATGGCTAGCATGTCTATGCCCACTTAAGGAGTGGGGGGAGAAATTAAAGATGCAACAGGAATAGGGTAAATTCCTGGCTGTGTGTGGAGCCAGTGGGGTAATTCGTGAGAAACTGATTGTCAAGGTTAATTAGGAAAATGGGAAGGTTGTATGTGGGCAGAGATCAGGCATGGCCCATGCAGATTACATGAGCAGTAAAAAAAAAAAAAAAAAAAAAAAAAAAGGTAAAATTCCAAATGTGCAAAAAAGACATCTGAGAAAGTGGACAAAGGGTCCCCAAAGCCAAGGGCAAAACTGTAAGGAATGGGAGCTTAAGGCTAAAAGGTCACTGGAAAGAAGTAAAAGCGCAGTATGGTCATTAATAACGCTCAGTGTGTACATTGGAGAACAAAAAGATATATAAAGGGAATGATACAGTGAAGGGGAAAGAGATCATGTGGGATTTGGAATTCATTATTAATTAATTGCAAAGGAGAGTTTGGAGACTAATTGAGCAGGCTGTGGTGCCAGTTTGCCTGGGTGTGAGTTACAGGTAGCCCCTGCCAAGAGGACATCATTTGATAGAGGCAGATGCCCATAAAACAGCAGGGAAAACACAGCCTCTGCACTTGCTTGGGAAGCAGAGGGGGCTCGGCCAGGTCAGCGTGGTTGATAGTTTTCTGTGCCTGTCGCATGAGGGCAAGAAATTAAAAAGGACGACCACGTCAGATTCTCTTAGCTCAAGCTGAAAGATACGGTAGGAAGTTCTCCATTGAGATAAAAGAGTATCCCAAATGGAAAAGGATGATATAAAAAAAAAAAAAAGAAAAAACAACTTTTGTGAAAAAAAAACTGGCAAAATGGAGAATAAAGACCAAGGCTCTAAAGAGAAAATAAAAACTCCATTTGATCCAGTGTATCATTATTAAGTACCTAGAATGTAGCAGGTCCTGGGAAGTCGTGTAAAGAGACATCAAGGCAAAGCTGCGTTGAAGAACAAAGAAATTCGAAAGATATTTAAGAGCACACAGGAAATGGGAGCATTTGGGCTGAGCAAAAATGTCATGTGGAACATTTTACATTAACAAGCGGCTGGTGAGAGCTAATCTAAAGTTTTGGGTTGGAGAGGAAGCCTCCAGTCATGAAAAGAGTGTGAGTAGGAGGAGAAATAGCAACAGCTGCTCTTTGAAAGCACCATAGTGAAAGCTTTTAGAGCCAGTTGGCCAACATTACGGGAGAGAAAGCGCCGGCAAGAAACAGCTACACAGTGAGCTTATGACATCTCGGTAAAAGGCAAGGGGAAGGAGAAAGGGCAGGGGCTGCGTCTCGGGTTGACGCTCTGCGGCCCCCCGAGGGAGAAGGACTGGAAAGGAGATGAAACATTCTATAGCAAAAGAGAAACGAAAAGGAGTAAGAATGACCGTTTGTGTTTGTTACATTGCTGGGAACCAACTACGTGACGACACACTGGCTATTTGTAGAATATTTTGGGGTTTTGGAGGTGGGAAATTTTAAATGTGTGCTATATAGAATTTTTTTTCTAACAGTTTGGTATGAGCTCTATGGAGTCCGTATTCCTGGAGACTTCTAGGAAAATCATACGGATGCTTGTCTTCCTTGCATGCATGTGTGGTCACCTGCTTCAACATGATCACTCAAGGTCCCTTTCCCTGCGGGACTCTCAGCTGCTGAGTGCTCCTGCAGTGTTCCAGGGGATACGTGTGATATTGAGAACAGCATCTCTTCTGCCAGGCTCCTAGGTGTTCTGCAAAATCTTGACCACTTTCTCCCTGTCCTGCTGTCCTAGCTCACCAGAGTCCCTGTGGAGTCCTGTGGTCAGTATCGGAGCTGTGGCGAGTGCCTTGGCTCAGGCGACCCCCACTGTGGCTGGTGTGTGCTCCACAACACGTGAGTACCGCGGGCAGCGTCCTCCTGCCTCCCACCTTCCCCCGGTAATTCTCTTCCTCGTCTTCTCCGTCATGGCTCTCCTTCTCTCTACTCGCTTCTCTCCTTGTCTGTTCTTACTCTGCCCTCCTTGCATCCTCCACAACTGTTATCTCCCTTCCTTTGTTCTTTCTGACTTCACTTTAAATTGCCAAATTTCCATAAGAAATATATGAAAATGGCAGCCTGGGAATGATGACAGGTCCAGATATAGTTGTCACAGTAGGTAATTACACACCCAAGGGCTGGAGGAAGAAGGGGTTCCCGGACTTTCCTGACTGTGACTTGGCTGTAGACTGACTTTCCAGGACTGAACGCCAGGAAACGGGCATTGGGCTTTTTGCTCAAGGTGCACGTGGGCCAGTCGTGTGCAAGACTCGTGCTGTCCATTTAGTGATTCAGCATCCACTTAACATCCCCATAGACCTTCCTGGTTTGGGTCTGCAGTTCAAATGTGTGGCATCTGAGGACCCTCCTGCTGCTGTCATAACACCCACCAACTGGCTATCAGTGCACCTGGGCTGGAATCACAGGGTCAGCGAAGCCAGGCCTACATGCCCGGCACTCACCCTACGTGCCTCCCTATGTGCTGGCTCCATTTTATTCCCTCGAGTGGGAAGAAGGCAATGGCGTTGTTTATAGTGGAGGCGAGTGGTAGTTTGGCAAATGAACTGAGTGTGGGGACATAGGGCACAGACCGCCAGCCAAGACGTGTAGGGAGAGCTGAAGGCCTTTCCCTGGGGATCTGAAGTCCTTTGGCATCGATACCTGGAGAAGCCAACAATAGCTGGACCCCATTCTAACAGAATTTGATCCCAGTCCAGCAATTGTTGCTTCTGGTCAACACCAGAAACGTGACACTCTTGTGAGTTGGACACAACATTATAAATTAAGAAGGACATTAGTTTTCCTACTAAGAATCTGAATTTATATGTGATCAATGACATTCACCAGTAATTTTCAACTATAAGAAAGTAGGGTTAGGATCTTTTCTCTCCTCCCACTCACCTCCCCCAGGAAGTGCCTCTGAAGTTAGGAACACCCTCTTAAATTCTGATACATCCTTGGTAAGGGAGAACAGGCACCATCCCATCTCTGGGTGACAGTCCCAGGCATAATGAGTCCTCGAGTTTCAGAAGGAAAGGTCTGAAATCCCTCCGGTACGTTATGGTGGAAAAAAATCAAGAACCATTGAGCCACCCCGAAATATATGTAACTCGGGGACAGATGAGAAAGTGTGTGCTCACCTGTACACAAAGGTAGTGCTGTAACAGAGCAGCGGAGCCTAACAGTGGCCAGGAGAAAAAGAGGATGGAAGAGATTGCATTCAGAATGCAGATCGGCTCTGGTCAATCCAGAGAGTTCCCTAGATGATACTTTGCAAGGCAGGGTTGGGGACAGTTTTCTTTGTCCCACACAATGAGGCCTCTCAGAAAGGAACTGTGTTCCAGACACATTGCTTTGCTTGGGGGCCTTGAGGCCACCTGGCTGTCTGCATGGCTGAGAGTGGCCCAGCTGCTCCTGCTGTGGGGCTCTCCCACCTGGCATCACTCAAGGGCCATCAGAAAAGGTGGCCCCTGACACTCCATGCCTGTGGGACCCACGTCAGCTTCCATCTCTGCCCGCAGTGCTGCCCCAGCCCCAAGAACGAGCCCTGTGAGCAGTGGGGGCTCTCCGGCTCACTGAAGTCCTCAGAGGGGCCGCCAGCACCTCGCCTCCCACCCTGGGGCTAGGTAAGCAGGAATGGGAGGAGCAGGAGGAGTTGCCAGACACTACTTCCTGTGTGGACTCAGTTTCCCCTTCTGAAACATAATACCTGCCTCCTGTCAAGTGGCAGAAGACAGGGCTAGACTGAGGCCAAGCTGAAGTCTTGGTGGCTCATGAAGGAGGCTGTGACCCTGCGTGGGGAAGCCAGCAGTGGCAGTCTTAGCATGGCGCAGAGAGAACAGCCATGGACACGAGCTTTGGGCATCTGCCACCAAGTCCAAATTCCACATTCCCCAGCATCCCAGTTCCACATCTGTGACTCAAACGTGGTGGCACACATCTGCCCACCTCCCTGAGTCACTGGAGAGTCAAATGAGTCCGTGTGGATGCCAGTTCCTGGGGACCGTGGCACTGGGACGTGTAAAGTGGGGGAGGGGAGGGAATGTTGACCAAGTTGGGGAAAGACTGAAAGTTCGTGGGTGCCCTGCCTCTTGTGACTTTGGGTGACTCCTGCTAATGTTCCAGATGGCTCTGCTTTAATCGCGTGCTCTTCTTCCTGCGGGCATCCTGGCCTCAAAGTGCTACCATCTAACTGGTGGAGGCTCCTGCTGTGTTCCCCTCACCGCCTTTAGCCTGGAGTCTGTCCTGTTCTGAGTTTGGCCGTCAGCACCAGCCCCCCGTAAGCACCGGTTCTTGGAAGGCCGGGCTGTGCAGGTGTGGTTCTCTGTAGCTGCTGCTGCCGCTGTGGGCCCCTCGGCCGTGTCCCCTCTGTGTCCCCTCCGTGCCCAAGGAGCCACAGTGGAGCCAGTACATGGAAGCAATGGGGGACGTTGGAAGGATTCCTAGGGTAGAAACAGTGGACTCTAGTTCTCATGCCTTGCAGACTTATTGTGGGGCTTCAAGCAAGTACAGTGGGTTCTCGTTATGCAAGGTAGCTATGTTCTATAAAGTCACTGAAACACTGAATTAGCAAGTACCAAACCCCTGCTCCTAGGAGAAATATAGGGTTAGGTTCCTGGGAGCCTATGGTTACAATGTTTGTTTTCATGAATGAATCATTCCACAGCCTTGTTTTATGTGTATTTCTGTTTTAATGCACCTTACTTAATATATATTGTTGATTCATTAACCTTGAACTCATGTCCAACAGCAGTGTAACTCGCACCTGTACGGAGCTCACCTAACACACGTATCGTTTCCCTAAGGTGCACCATGGCCTCCCACGCTCGGGAGCACAAGACAGCACTTCAGCGTTACGCTGGGGGACTATTTTAAACAGTGAAATCACCAAGAAAAAGCACTAAATGTGGCCCTAAATAGACCTCCAAAAGGATACTTGTGTATATGTGAGCACTAAGACACGAAGGCAGAGCAATGCCTGTTCAGCCTCAGCTGGGAATGTGTGTATCACGTGACCCGAATGCTTCACTGCTCTGTGCATGTCCATCAGTACCAATCTGGGGGTCACAAACATATGTTAGGGACTAGCTGACTTCGCAAATATGAACTCCACAAATAACGAGGATCGACTATAATTCAGGATGTCAGAAGCTCAGCACCCTCATTTTTAAAGAGGGAGCACAAGGACTTTGCAGGGTGGTGCGTGAGGGTACAGTGAGGTAACAAAGGATGTTATAAAAGTGCAGAGTGCTCTGCCAGGTCAAGGCGTTGTTGTCTGTAACCTTGAGCCTCCTGGGTCTGTGAATCACCTGATGCAGGCAGACACCAGCATAGGGACTGTGCCCGTGCCGCTGATGAAGCCCAGACCCCCCAGGAGGACAAAGTTCAAGGGCACCCATAGCCAAGGCCACCTGCCCACTGTGATCCTCCTGCAAATCCATGCTCCTTCCCTCCCAGGGTTAATGACCAAGGAAATCCCCCTGACCCACATAGGCAGGTGAAGGAGAGTAGGTCCTTGAATTGCTAAGATGTTTTTTAATAAAGATATAATTTTAAATTTATGTAGAATGAGAGGCATAAATCCTAAGTGTACACTTTGAAAAGCTTTGACAAGTACAAACACTTAGGTAATCCTAAGACTGCAATCACTAAGACTGTTTTGTATGGAGATACAGAACACTTCATCCTCCTCCTTCCCAGGGCTTACCAGTGGGCTCTCCTGATCCAGCCTCCCTGTCATTTTCGATGGGTGCCAACTGGATCTGCATGGCCGGGAGAAGGCCAAGCAGGAGAGAGGGGAGAAGGCTGGGGGCCAGCAGGGTCGGTGCAGGAATAAGGACAGCCAGAGAGTCTGCAGATGCTTGCCCTTGGGTACCTCTGTGTGCTAGGAAGGGAGCCAGGTAGCAGGTGTGGGAGGCTGACTTGCTTCTGGGGAGTGCTATGTCCACAAATTGTCCTGAGATCTCCCAGACCTGCCCTGCTCCCTCCACGCCAGGGGCTGTGCTGGGCTCAAGGTTACCAAGGTGACTACGTTAAGTCATCTCTGCCCCAAAGCTTCCTGGGTACCAGGCCTCTGACCCAGGGTAGGTGGTTGCAGTCTGCACTAGAACCAATTCACTTGTTAGCCCCTACCCTGGGCAAGACCCTGTGCTAAGGGACTCTGGCTTGCTAAGTGACTCCAGCAAGCCTGACCCTCAGGAAGACGAGGGCAGCAGGAAAAGTGTTCCTTGAGGTGTCAAGATAAGTCTGTTTTCTCAATTGCTTTTGCCAACTTTGCCCATGGTTGTAGGGAGGAAGGTGGTGGTAGCATCGTGGGAGAGGACATAGAAAGGATGTGTGTGTAAAACAGAGACGGAGTGAGCAAGAGAGGAAGAGTAAGAAGAAAAGGAAGAGAGAAAGAGATAAACACTCTGTAAACAGGTGGCTCATGTGGCTGAATGGGCTGTTTGTACCAGCAAGGTCACAGGTGGGTTGCAGACAACATGCTTAAGAAATGTTCGTGTAATTTAAATCCTCCCTCCTGCTACTCTCAATTGTCACGAAGCACTTACCTGCCAACCCAGGAGCACAGAGGGTTGCCCTGTTGCTGTTCTTTGCAGCCCCTGGCCCCCAGGCCGGCCCGTTTCTCATGGCAACGGCAGCTTCAACAACACTGGGCATTGATTTGACCATGAGTTTTGAGCCTTGTGCTCAAAAACAGGGACTCACCTTATACCTGGGCTGACCTGTTTCTGACTTGGGTGAAGATAAAGGGAAGCTGCAAGCCCCGTCTGCCTCTGCCCGACAGCTGTCTCCTGTCCTGGTCATGTTGCCTCTCACGACCAGGCTTGGCAGGTCCCCAGCCTCTCTGTGCCCAGGACCAGCCCCTCAGCCCCCACAAAGTCTCCGTGCCCGGGCAAAGAAGCCTGTCTCATACTCAGCAGGTAACAGGATCCCGCCTGGCAGACTGAGCCACATCGATTGGCCCAGACTTTACCTTTCTTGAGAAAAGTCATCAGCGTCACTCCTGGGAGGCACATGTAACCCAAGACATCACAGGGGAAGGATAAGATCAGCTTTATAAAGTATCCCTCTTGTCCCTGACAACCCTGCCTCTTTCCAGATTTCTCCCGTTGGAAGAAGGCCCTCCTCTGGGTCAAGTTTTACATGTCAGGGTTCGCTTCTGGCCCTCTGTGCAGAGGATCTGCCGAGATGGCAGGAGAAAAAAGCAAGGTCCTGTTCCCCTGAGCAGAAGGACGGGCTGCAGCTGAGAATCTGCGTGTCCAGACCCAGGCACAGCTCTGAATGGAAACCAAAAGAGCCACCCACAGCCACACTGTGGAAATGAAAGGAGGGGATGTGCGAGCCCCCTTGCTGGGCCTAAAACAGGACAGGTGCTCGGGCCTGAAGCAGCCCAGATGACGGTGACTGTGGGAGCAGAGAGTGGGGTTGGACCCCAGGTCATCCTTGGGGCCCCCGCCCCTTCGGTTCCTCTCCTTCCCAGGACTGCAGGGCTGTGGCTGGGAGGCTGGAACGAGCCCACTGTTGGGAGATCTGCCTCCCCGTGCACGGCTTCAACCAGTGTCCTCTTAATGACATGCAGATTCTAAAGTGCAAGGCCTCCCTTGTGTCTCCTTAACATATCCCAAAGCCTTGTTTTTATTTCTTGTCTTTTTAGTCTATATCCAAGGGCTGCTTAATACTAACCTGCTAAGTCAATGATCTCTCCTAGGGCTGTTTGCACAAGGTCTACACAGTCATGAGGAATGGCTATGTCCACTTCTGCTGGCAGACTCTCAGTGGTCTATGCTGTGGTCATCCTTGACTCTTTGCCAAAAAATCACCAGCCTCTTGTCCAAAGGAAAGAGTCACAGACCAGAGACTAGTATATCTGAATCTTTCTCTCCATGGCTCAGCAGACACACAGTATGACTTAAGGAAACTTCCTTCTCTCTTAGCCCCTGCCTCCCCCATCCACCAACACACACATAACACCTGCTTCATAACCGAAGGATGTAAGCCAAAGTGCCATCTTCCCAGATGAATTAGAAAAGCCCTGTGGTCCAAGCAGGCTCTCAGCACCCCTCCCAGTCTCATGACTTGGTTTCCTGGGGACACCCCGAGGAGCTGGGCTCCCTCTGAGGCTTCAGTCCAGATGTACACACCCATATTGTAGCAATCATAAATGTCATCTGATCCTGCCACACTGCTCCACATGGCATGGAGTGACCCAGCTTGCATAGAGCAAAGTGCTTCCCTGCACCAAGCCTGCTGGACCTGATGACATTAACAGACATGAAAACACCGGGTTGTTGGATAAAGTGTAGTGTGAAGTAGATCAGGAACAACTGGAATAATTGCTGGAAGGTGTCTCAGGTAATAAGCAGCATCCTCCTTGTCACCAGGCTTGATAGAAAGAGATTGGATTAGCCTGCCGTGGTTTGCCTTTGCTCTTTCCTCCTCTCTTCCCGTCTTCTCCTGCCATTCTCTCCCTCCCTCTGCCTCCACTCTGCTCTGCTCCATTCCCCTCTTTCCTAGCCTTTCCTCAACCTTAGCAGAAATAAATAGGTCCAAACAGTGCTACCTACCGATGAAGACAGGAGAGACACGAGCCCACTTCACCTTCTCTTTTGGCAACTGCTACATGTAATTTGGTTTCTTGGAAAAAAGGAACTCTCAAGGTCCCTTTTATCTACCACCTCTAAGGTCTGTGTTCAAGAAGACTGTTCATTCAAAGTGTGGCTGAAAGGAAGCTAAGGCAAGAATGCAACCTGCAACCCAGGTTGGCTTCTCGGTGTAGGCAGCAAGCATAGTGTGTGAGCCGATCATGGTGGGACAGGACCCCTCGTTGCTACACAAGCCCAGAAAGTTCCTGAGCCTCCACTGGAGCCCTGCACCTGCCGGGTCCTGTTAAGTCCTGTGCCCTCCTCCTGCAGGAGGCCTGGATGGATCTAATACCAGGTGCTTCTCAGGTTGACTTTGGATCTTTCAAGATGATAAAGGGGTGGTGTGTTCAGTGGCAGCAGCTGGTGACAGAGGGAAAATCATAGTGTAACCTCAGGCTTCCTGTCTTGGGATTTATCTTAACTATTTAGGTAGAGCAACCTGAATACTTAGACTTCCGTGAGACCAGAGTGTCAGTCCCTGGATCCTAGAATCGTGACATTGAAAGGACTCACCTGGTCTGTCCCTTCCTGTAAGAAACCTCTTACACGCCCATTTGCCTAGGAGGGCTCCCTGTACTATCTAGTTCACCTTCCTCTAAGCCACACACATGCATCTGCCCATTTCTGTGTCATTCCCGAAGAGGGCAAGGATACCGAATTAGGAAATCCAGTCTCTTCCCTTTTTGGGGACCCCAGATGCGACGACAATGACCAAAGAGTGGGCATGGTCTCCCAGTGGAGCGGGCATCCTAAATGCTCCTAACTTGTCTATCAGGCCCATCTGGAAAGGCCCCAGTGCCTTTCTTTTTCAGTCTCCTCACGTTCTAAGCGTGCATTCCCCAAATGGTGCGTGCACTCCACACACAGCCACGGCCAGTGTGAAATGGGAAGGGCTGGGGAGAAGTAAGGAGTGAGTTCCGACATCTCAGCCTGCCGGATGCTTGCTGGGGGGCCCGGGGAGACAGACCAGCGACGATCCCTGCAGCTGGGAGGCTCGTCCAGGCCAGACTCCCCGCCCAGTTTCCAAATTGAAATCCATTTGCCCGGCCAGCAGCACTGGGAGTTAATTTTTCTATCACTGTATTTAGGAATTAATTTCTAGAGAACTTAATCACCACCCCTCTCCCTCTCCCTCTCCCTCTCCCCCTTCCTTTCTCCATTCCTTTCCCTTCTAATTTTCCACTTGGCTGGGAATTCTCCAGCAGTGAAAGTTCAGGCTTAGGGGAGGGCAGAGGTAGCTGCTTCATTAGAGAGGATAATCTCATTGGAACCACTGGCTTGAATAATAACCCTTTGCAGGGGCCCAGGGCCTTTCTCCCCAAGGGCTTTTAGCACCTCTGATCTGGGGCTGGAGGAGCCAAACTTCAGGGGAAGTGGAATGAGGAGGGGAGGCATGGGGAGGTTAGCAGGGCAGGCTCCAACCCTGGGGCCGGGTGTGTCTTCGTGGGGCCTGCTTCCTATTGGCCGTCTGCAGGTCTGTGTTTGGGGCAGGGGTGATAATGGTGGTGGCGGAGACAAATGTCTGAAAACTCAAAGTCACATAGCATGCGCTTTCTGAATCCATATAAGCTCCAGTTTTCCGACCTGGGAAATGGATGAAACAGGAACTTCCTTCCACTTCAAGGGTACCCCTACAGTTGATGGACGTCCTTTAGGAAGTACTGGGAGCCCCTTGGAAGGAAACATGTAAGCCCCCCTCCCCACCCAGGAGCCAGGAGTGAACCCTTTGCACTGTTCCCGGCTCCCGCCCAGGCTGTCGGGAAATCGCAGTCCTAGAAAAGCAGGAGGCCAGTCCCTTGACAGCCCCCATAGGAAATCAGAAAGAATTCATTCTTCCCCTTCCATTATCCTATCACATTTAAGGTCAATTGTCTGTGCTTTTGGACATTCGCAGCCTCCGCCCTCACAGACCCTGCAGGATAGTAGAAATGTCAAAACATCCCTGGCTCTGACCTTAAACTTGACTTTCCACTAAGATAACTGAGTTCTCAATACCCTTTGACAGCTGTTAAGAAAACAGAGCTACAGCCCGGACCATCCTCTCCCTCTTGTCTCCCTCCTGGCCTCTGGGCTGTCCTTCTCCTTCATTAAGAGGAGAACTGCTGTAGCCATGGCTTTCTTTTATCTTTGATTTGTCCCATGGGCCAATCCGGGAGAAGATCTGTGCTTCTGCATCAGCTCCAGTTTGGAAGGGTCGAATGAGGACATCAGAGATGGGATAACAACACTAGCTAACACTTATTGAGGGCTTACTATGAGCTATGCCCTGCTCTAAATGCTTTACTCACATCATCTCCTTTAATCCTCATAACCCTATTAGGTAGGTCCTATTTTGTACCCATTTTATAGATAAGAAAACTGAGACATCAAGAGGTTAAGTAATCTGCCCAAGATGATACAGTTAGATAGGATGTTTAAAATTGTAAACTATAGGTGGCTTCCCTGTAAGACCTAAATTTGGGGGAAGCAGATGAGTAGTTACTTTGCAGCTCTCAGGAGCAGTGGTAAGATGCAGCCACAAGAACTTTGGAAGCAGCAAACAATACAGGTAGAACGTGTTCTGCATTGATCCCCCAACCAAACACCTTGTGTCGGCCCCTTCCCCAGAAGGGAGAGAGAGTCCTGTCTTTGCTGTCTGAATCTCTGTTTGGTAGCTCCAGGTGATGTTTAGCCTGGAAACAGCTCCATTTTTCCTCTCTTCACAATTTAATCAAAGGCATTTTTCAGACCCACTGATTGCTCTGGAAAATAGGAACTTCAAAGTTGGGGCGTCAGTGAATAATTTAAGCCTGTACTAGCTCTCTGGATCTGCTGTTAATGGGAGTAATAACACTATTAATAGCGATGTCAGTGCCGACACTCTGGAAAAGTCCATAACATTAGCTTAATGGCTGAAGGTAATGGAGTCCTCGCAGAGGATCTGGCCTGGTAAATTAACTTCCAAGTCTTTTAGGCAGACGCTCCTGTAGCCATCGGTCAGCTAGAGCAGCCAGGGAGTGCCACGGGGGTGACCAGACTCATGTCTGACCCTTCACTCCTGGGATGGGGTTTCCTAGAAACACCCTGGAGAATTCATCTTTGTCCAACAAGTCGCAATAACGTTCAAAGTGCTTCCTAGTGGAAGGCAGAAATAGTGGTAGCCTAGAGGAAAAAATGGAGGGGAAATGTTTGAGTTGTCCGAAAGACACAGAGGGGACATCAGGAAGGCAAGAAAGCTGGGTTTAGTAGAGCATCTGTGTCCCAGCACCGACTCTCTCTGGCTGCCTGGTGACATCAGGCGAGTGACCTACTCATCCTCTTATGCAGTTTCCTGACCTGTAAGGTGGGGCTTGTCATGCACGGCATTGTTGTGAGACTTAAATGACATGAAATCTAAACCCATATCACAGTGCCTGACAAGCACTTATGACTCATAGCCATGGTTGCACTGCTCAGGACTGCGTTTCGCTTTCTCATTGCACACGTGGTCTACCGGGAGGTCCTCTGCCTTGTCGCTGTGTCTCCCCTCATCCTTGGAGGGGCAGCTTTAGTCCATGGTCTTCAGTGATTTCTCCTTCTTTGCTAAATTCTTTTCTCAGACTCTCAGGCTACCCCTCCTGCTGTGGCTGAGCACTGAGGAAAGATGCCCACAGCTTTCTCCCGAGCCTCAGAGTGAGCCCAAGGGCAGCTCAGGGTGTCCAAGTGCCTCCCTTCCGTCATCTCCTTGCCCCGCGCCACACCTCTCTGCTTCTTGAGACAGATGTTCCCTCCCCACATCTCCCTCCCCAGACGGGTTCCACGTCCCTGTTTCCTACTAAACTGCAACCGTTCCCGGCATCTTCCTTCCTCTGCAACATCTTTTCTCTTTAACCCAAAGAGATCAGCAACTCAGGACGGGTGTCGCTGCATCTGACCAGACTGCCCCCACCCACAGCCACCTAGAGTTTCCGAGTCATGGCTACCCAGCGAAACTGTGGTCAGGAGGTTCATCTGATTTGGATTAAGTACTATTCCCTGAAACTCGGATACTCCCCTGCAGTGACCTCATGCGATGTGTTCATCTGGGTGCGGTCCATGTTCTTTATGTGCAACTTTCACAAGCCCTCATCCATTAAGACTGTACAATCCCAGGTCGCTCTGGATGTGGCCCACCTGTGACGCGGTACACTTTGCACAGCACAGGACATTAAGCAATGTCAGCAAACCTCAGATAGCACAGTCGCGCTGGGCCATAGAGCTGGGATTCTGATCCAGAGTGTGCTTTTAACCACTGCACTCTGCTCCTCTGATCCTTCCTTCCCTCCCTCCCTCCCGCCCGCCTACCTGAGGGCATTCCAAAATAAATCAGCTGCTGCTTTTGAAAGGCTCACACTTAGAAGGAGAGGGCTGTACTTAGCCCAATAAATGTCACACAATCTAAGAAGTTCCAGACTGTAGGAAACTCCGGAGTGCAATGGGGCCACGCTTTGCCCGGGGTGGGCAGGAGGGACCGCAGGTGCCTGGCGGCTGAGCCGGGTGTGGAAGGGAAGGTAGGACAGGTGGAGAAATGGGGCCAGGGGAGTCCAGAGAGAAGAAGCGGCCTGTTGGAAGGCCAGGAAGTCTGAAAAAGTGTGTTCTATATGGATGGAGAGAACGCATCTCAGGAGGCCTAAGGAAAGAGGAGCGGAGAGGAGGAATAGGCAGGACTGCGCGATGTGGGATTCCAGGGGCCAGGGGAGTTAGGATGCCTCCCGAGTTTCCGTGTTTGCCAAGAGGTGGTTGGAACTGTTCTACCGTCTTTCCAAGTGTGGCCATGATGGAGAGGAATGGGTTTGAGGATGGAAACCAAAAGGCCAGCCCCGGGCACACTGAGTTTGGCCATGTCCTAGGAGCTACCGGAAATGCCCGACCTCAGTGTCCACCCCACGCTGGCCCGCATGGCCATCTCCTGGGTAACCTGCGCTGTGTCCCTCCCAGGTGCACGCGGAAGGAGCGCTGCGAGCGGTCCAGGGAGCCCCGCAGGTTTGCCTCGGAGATGAAGCAGTGTGTGCGGCTGACGGTCCACCCCAGCAACATCTCCGTCTCCCAGTACAACGTGCTGGTAAGGGGCGGGCGGGCCCAGGGGTGCGGGCGGAGCTCTCTTCCCACCAGAAGGCGCCTGAGCCCCAGGTGAGGGCCTGGCAGAGCCTGGCCTGCAAGAGCAACTCTAGAGCAGGGTTGGGCGTTGAAGAGTAAGCGTCCCTGGAGATGCCAGCAGGGGACAGGGACAGGAATATTGGGGAAGAGGCTCCACTCATAAGGAGTAGAAAGACAGGGAACACTATCACCTAAAATGATCAACAATGTAAAAAGTGTGCTGGGAACAACACCGTGGTGTATGAAATGAGAAAGACGTATGTGCAGACGGCGAAGGGGGCAAGGATGGCGCCCAAGCCCTGGCACTGGGCACTTGGTCCTGGGTGTTGCCACTTTTCTGGAACCGGGAACAATGGAAGAGGAACTTGGCCAGTAAGACCTGAGCCCTGCCCGTGTTCTCACCACAGAAATCCCCTAAACGTTCCCACTTCCCGGGGCCGAATCCACCCAGATTCTAATGCGGCTTCCTTTACATCTCGCCCGACCTCCGCACGCTCCTGTGGTGAACGGGGCCTCTTCTCTGCCCTAATACTGCCTCGTGCTTGTCTGTCTCTTCTTTCCCCATGATCTCTCTCGCTCTCCCTCTTTCTCTCCGTATTCCACACCCTTCCTTTCCCTGTTCCACCGTCCTCCTCCTCTCCCCCTTCCCGGCTGTTCCCAGCTGGTCCTGGAGACATACAATGTCCCGGAACTGTCAGCTGGCGTCAACTGCACCTTTGAGGACCTGTCAGAGATGGACGGGCTGGTGGTAGGCAATCAGATCCAGTGCTACTCCCCCGCAGCCACGGAGATGCCCCGCATCGTCACAGAGAACGGTGAGCGGGCCCAGCAGGCAAAGCCGGGCAGCACATCCTTCCCCTGCCTGGACGAGGAGAACTCAGGGCAGATGCAGGGGACTGAGGGGGCCTACAGGCAGGGAGGGTCGAGGAAGGGGTATGGTTTGGCGGGTGTGTTACAGGAGAAGGAGTGCAGTCTCCCTCCACTGCCCTTGGAAGTGGCCATTGCAGCCTGTCTCAGCCCCAGGCCTGCGTCCGAAAGTCCGCCTCCCCCTGGGTGAGGAGCAGCTGCAGAGAGGGTGGGGCGGGGCAGGACAGGCCAGCGGAGCACACAGTCAAGTTCAGCCCACTGGGGTTGGCCTGGCAGGCAGTGGAGGAGGGAGGCTGGTCAGGACAGGGAGGCCACACAGCCGGGTCTCTGACAGACCCCTGTCTCCCTGACCCCATGCTCACCTGTCTCCCCAGAGCTGCCTGTTGTTGGTGGCCATCTGCACTGGGGAGGACGGGAGTGGACAGAGTCTTGACACGGGCAAGGGACAGCCCAGCCTGGGCAGATTGATCACATGTTGTCCCTCCCATGTGGGCTTGTCACATTTGTTCAGAGCTGATTGATTTATGAGGCTCTCAGGGATGGCAGAGAACAAGGCTGGAAGTGGGGGCCTGGGGTCAGGGCTGTGAATTAAACATGGGCTCCAGCCCCTCCCTGGCGCCAGCTGGGGGTCCCAGGGTCTCCTGCCTCAGTGAAGCCCTGAGCCTCCCCGGAGGAGGGGTGATGGAAAAGGGTCTGCCTTTGCAGAAATGGGGAATGAGCTCATGTGTACAGGCACATACACATACACGCAAAACCGCGTGCGTAGTTTGTGGCAGCATTATTAAGAGTCTATGTATCTGTGTGTTCCTGGTTGCGAACCAGTGTGTTGTGAACCTGGTTGCGAACTACCAATGTGTGTAGTTCTGCAAGTCTGGCAAGGACGTCATGTGTATGGATGCACGTCTGAGCACCTGTCAGAGTGAGCGTGCATGTGCATGTGTGGGGGAGAGGAGCAATCGGGGGTGACAAGTGATAAAGTGTGGTGGGAGAGAGGCTAGAACAGCCCTCTGCAGCTGCTCTCGGAGTTGGCCTGGGACTGAGCCCTGCCGCATCAGAGCCCTGGTGCAGCCGAGAGCCTGCAGGCTCCCTTTCCCAGGTGTGTCACTGTTGAGGGCCCCTCGCATGGGCCGGGGCCTCCCCTGACCTCCCCCCGGCTCTGCCTTGCAGGGGATCACCACGTCGTGCAGCTGCAGCTCAAATCCAAGGAGACGGGCATGACCTTCGCCAGCACCAGCTTTGTCTTCTACAACTGCAGCGTTCACAACTCGTAAGTGCCCTGGCCTCACTGAGCTTCCTGCTCCCAGGGCCTGGGTTGTCCAGAGATAAGACCCCACTGCTGTCCCCAAGAGCCACCGTGTGGAGGAAGGAGACGGGCCCTCTCCCCTGGTGCCCACAGGTTAATGGAAAGAGAATGAAAATAGCAGAGATGAGAACCCAAGGGGTGGGTGCTCCGCATCCCTAGCCCCTTCCTCTTCTCTGGGATACACATTCCTCACCTGATATCATTTCTGCCCTCTGTTGGGGGTGGCACATCTCACTTGAGGAGCAGAGCAGCTCCCACCAGGGTCAGAGGAGAGGAGGGGTCTGAGTGGGGAGAGAAGCCCCCATGTGTGTCCAGGGGAGGGCGGGTGGTCCAACAACTCCCCTGGTGCTCGGCTCTGCACAGCTCTGCAGGCTGGGCCAGGACGCAGGCTGATGGGGGCCGAGGGAGGCAGAAGGGTGCCAGGTGGGGGGCTCTGGCTGGGGGTCAGGAACCTGGCTTCAGCTCTAGCTTTGTGTGACTCAAGCATCCACCTTCCAATAGCAGGCGTGGAGGGCAGAGGCTCAGGCTGTGGAGTCAGGCTAGCTGGGAACCTTGTCTGTCCTGGGCCCCAGTGTCCTCTGTCAACAGGGAAACAGTGACGCTTCTTCCAAGGATGTCACCCAAATGTTGAACAGCTGGCATGGCAGGAGCAGTCATTGGCTGGGACACTGTGCTGGCTGCCAGCCCAAATATCAGCTCTGCCCATCCCCCAGGATGGCCATGAGGGTTAAAAGGGCCGTTCTAAGGACAGCAGCATTTAGAGCCGCGTCTGGCCTGTTGCCTCAGCACCGCTGTGACCTCATCTCCGCTTGCTTTAACATGCTGCTCTGCTCTCCTGTCCATGCAGGATGAGTGGCTCACGTGACCACAGATGTATTGGGGCTCTGGGTTGGTAGAATTTTAGGGTTCATAGATCTGGTGATGGCAGCTGTGAGTCCACAGCTGAGCTCTCTTTGGGCCTCAAGTAAGGAGCCATCCTGCCCTCCCAGCCAAAAGTGAGTTGCTTCAGCAGTGGGATTCTCCTCCTGCTTCTAGCCACGCAGCGGCCCCTAGCTCTGCCACGTGGTGGCCTAATCTCTCCCTCCCCGCCTGCTCCTCTGAGGAGGCAGAGCAGGCAGGTGAAATCACAGTGAAGCTTCCATCCAGTCCATAAAACAGCTTTAAGCATTTGCTATGCACAAGGCAGTGTGTTACTCATAGATTGGAGGAGTCAAACGTGAATACAACTCAGAGAGTCCATCCCTGCCCACGGGAGTTCATGGCGTGGTGGAGGGGCCAGATGGTTAGTAATGAGGTTAATATCACAAGGCCAGTGCTGCCCCAGAGACATCAAGGGAGAAGGGCCCAGGGTGTGCAGCTCTGCCTTAGTCAAGGAGGTGGCCGAGTGGAGGAGGGGAGGAGTCATACTCCAGGTGGAGGGACAGTGTGTGGGGAGAGCGTGGCCTGTGCATGGCCAAAGCACCAAACCCATGTGGGGACAGTGGACCTGGACACCCTGAAGGGCTTTAGTCTGTGTAGAGAGACATTTGAATTTTGGGAAAAGGGAGCCATGTTGGGTTTCTAAGCAATGCGGAGCTCTTATAAAGGAGGCTTTGTTTCCTGGGGGTCAAGGGCAGCAGCGGGGTTGCCCGCTGTGGAGGAACCCATCCTGCGAGAGCAGCCTCAGTATCTCCCTCTGCCAGGGGGGTCCACATGGGCCCTTGACGGCTGAGACCCAGAGTCAATTTGAATTAAAACCTGATTTTTTGTTTGTCCCAATGTTAACGGTCTCTCCAGAAAAGCCCCTCTATTTCCAACCTTATTGTTCCCGCTTCAGCAAGGAGGATGTCATCCTCCGGGGAGGGGGAGGGGCTCGTTAGGCCCTGGAGGACCAGGGTTGTCCGCTTCACGTGGGGAAGGGAGGCCTCCGGAGACTCTCAGCTTCCTGAGGACTTGGGAAATACAGGGATGGATTTGTATAAGATCTGCTCTTCCTGAGCATTTGAGGTGGTTTCTCTGAATGTTAAAAATGTTTTGCTAGACCCTAGAGGCTTAGACCCTCTGCTTTGAGCTCACCAGTTTCCTCTCCTATGCCCAGGTGCCTGTCCTGCGTGGAGAGCCCGTACCGCTGCCACTGGTGTAAGTACAGGCACGTCTGCACCCACGACCCCAAGACCTGTTCCTTCCAGGAGGGCCGAGTGAAGCTGCCTGAGGTAGGTCCCCAGTGGCCAGTGGTGAGTGCCACTTATTGTGGGCATGGGGTGTACACAGCAGGCCTTCCCTTAAGAAGAGAAACCAAAGGAAAACCCTGCAGAACCAACCCCTTCCTACCCAGCCCTGGCTCTTACGGGACCACTCATGAAAGTGGTAAACAAGCCAAGCTCTGTGCTGGGACCTTCAGGTCGGCCCTGGAAGTTCAGTTGCAGACAAAGATGTGTGTCAGGTCCCTCCAGCCTGGGAGGATCCTGCACATGCCAGGTGAGTTCTGGAATAATTCCGGAGAGGTGGGTGTGTTGGTGTGTCCTGGAAGTAATTGTGAGTGCCCAGCAGGACTGCATGCAGGCTCCTCAGCTCTTCCTCGAGCACTGTTTATGGAGAAGGTCTGGGACAAAGGAGGGGAAACTGAGTAAAAGAGAGAGAAATAGAGTGAAAGCACAGTCAACTTAGGAGCCAGAGCAGTGGTTCTCAAAGTGTGGTTCCCAGGCCAGTAGCGCGTCCACATCAGCTGAGAACTTGCTGGAAAGGCAGTCTTCTGCTCCACCCCAGACCAACTGGATGGGAAACTCTGTGTTTGGGGCCCAGCAATTTGGGCTTGAACAAGCCTTCCAGGTGATTCTGAGGCTTGGTCCAGTTTGAAATATCACTGGGATAGAGTTTGGCTCCAAGGTTAAGACGTTGTCTTTCTATTCCTTCCTAATTTTTATTCTTCTCCTTGAAAACTCTTCATCACCGTAGTGAAAATATGTTCTGCCAATGCTGTGACCTCTCCTAGAACGCAGGGGTGTGTGCGAGGGCTTCAAAGATAACAGGCATGAAGACACTTCGGGAAAGTCTGCTGTTGTCCAAGCATCACAGTGTTTCTTGCCCTCTCTCAGGCAACGCTGAGCTCAACAGGCTCCAGCTCCTCCACCCCAGCCCCAGGCTTGGATGTACCTTCCAGCCCCCTTCACACGCCCACACAGGTCCTGTGACCACGTGGCAAGCCCCACAGCTGTGACAGCAGGGGGCTGTGCAGGTGCGGGAAGCTGGGGGCATGGAGAGCACAGACAGACCCATCCAGGGCCTTTACTCCCTCCCTGCCCTCATCCCCCACTAGGCGCCCTGCCTCTGGCCAAACCCTCATGGCAGGAGGGAAGCTGTCTGATACCCAAGGCTGAAAGGGAAGATTGGTGCATGCCCCATACTGACCCCTGCTGAACTGGGTCCCTCTGGCGCAGGGGATGATGACGGCACCGTGCTCAGCCATCAGAAAACCCAAGCCCCAGATCCCATTTAGCCTGGGCCCGGATGGCCAGGCAGGAGTTCCATAGGTAGAGAGTGGGCAGAGCAATTCATCTTAGAGGTGAAGGCCAGGAGTGGGGAAGTCGTCAGGGGAGAGAAAGATCTAGATTGAGTGGAGGGCCAGGGAGCAAAGGGGAGAGAAAGAGCAGAAATGGGAAAACCCCCAACGGGCTAATGAAGTGATTGGGGACCTTTGAAATACTTCAGATAGTGCAATTGTTTGGATTTCATTTTATTGTTGGGACCTCTCCACACTTAAAACCTTTGCCACACATACTACTCGGGAAAGCCAGAGAAAAGCCAAAAACCTTTGTCTCGACTCCCATCAAGTTCTCTGCAGGAAACAGGAGGGGACTGCGGAAGCCTCAGATGTGGACCGTCTCCCTCTACGCAGGTCTGTCCCTGGCTGGAAATGGCTGCTCTAGAGTCACAGTCAGGAGAAGAGACCCAGCCCTAGACTGTCCCTTTACAGGGAAAGGGGGCAAAGGGGTTGCATCTTGGCTTTTAAGTAGGAGTGTGAATCTCATGTTTATGAATCAAAGACAACATGGACCTAAAGGTAATAAGAGAGATGAGGGTCAGACAGCCGAGGACACCCCCTTGGCATGCAAATGCTGATGAAAGGCTACACCATCTCATCAACCCAGCCAGGCCTTTGTCTTGGGGCAGGTTGACCTACCAGGACCGGGAGCAGGGTTCCAGGAAGTATCCTCTTCTTGTTTTGGTCTGAAACTTGCAAATAACATGCTAGAAGTTAAGACAAAGTGGTTTTCAGCTTCTCTCCAGCTCTCCAGACTGGTGTATCTGGCAGAGGTTTTATGTGCAGAGAGGCCCAAGAATAAAATGAAAGCAAACACAACTGAGCTATCTGGTGGATTTCGAAGGCCTCTAATCATTTAATTACCTTGAAGGAAGTTTTTTAAATTTCTGCTTTTTATTTCTTGCTTGTTCCTCTTGTACTAAATTTCTTTTAAATGTATAAAAGGAGCTTGCATCTGCTGCTCAGGATGGAAAGAAGAGCTAGGAGAGAATAAAATAAGAGCCCACCCTGGTTGCCAGAGCAATGCAGGGACCCCTGAAGAAGAACGATGCCTTCAGGTACCCGGACTGCAAGCCAGGCACAGCACCCCCTGTACCTGACCCTGGCTAAGGCGGCTGGGGAGTCCCAGCATCTCAGGGCCCCCAAGAAAGAACTGGCCTGGAAAAAGGAGCTGGACTAACCCACTGTCCCTGCCCTTCAATCCTTCGCATTGTGTGTGAGCCTGCCCGGCTGTGGAAGTGACAGACTCAGGGTAACTTGGAACCTCCCAAGCCTCCCTATCATACTGTCATGTGGCATAAACTCTGGCTCCTCTTCACCTTGGACGTTTGTTTGTTCTAAGTGAAGGAAGCTTTCAGGGTGAGCTTCTGGCGCAGGAGTGGAGGTCGCATTCTACCTGGCTCCGTACCGGGGCCACTTTGAATGTGAGCATGGAGGAGAATCCGGAGTGGACCACTCACGGGGGTGGTTGTGGTGGCATCTTCCTAGTGAAGGTAGCAGAGAGGAAATAAATGAATAAATACTTGTGGACTATTGACTGACTCCAGTCATTCTGAGTCAGTAGAGGGAGGTCATTGTCCTCAGAACTCAAAACAAAGTCCCAGCTGCTAATGGAAGTATGATGATTTTTTTAATGTTGTTTTGTTTTTTATATTTTTACATTATACGTGTACATATATTTTAATGTCATACAGTAATGTGTTGCTTAACAACAGGGATATGTTCTTTGAAATGCATTATTAGACAATTTAGTCTTGCAAACATCATAGACTATATTTACACAAACCTACATGGTACAGCCTACCACACACCTAGGCCATACAGTATAGCCTATTGCTCCTGGGCTACACACCTGTACAGCTTGTTACCATACTGAATACTACAGGAAATTGTAGCACAACGGTAAATGTTTGTGTATCTAAACATTTCTAAACATATTAATAGAAAAGGTACAGTAAAAATATGATCTTACAATCTTATGGGACCACTGTCATATATACAGCCCGTCATTGACCCTAACATCGTTATGTGGAGCAAGGTTGTATATATCTCTAGGAAGAGATAGTAGCGGGAGTAAGAGGTGAAAAAGGAAACTGCACAATTGAAAGGTGATTTTGTAGAAACCCTTAGTCACTAGTATCCTCTTGCCACTCCGGAAGGGCTTATTCACAGCACGATACTCTGAAGTTTGGCTATGATGTAGCTGTTCATTCTTCACTACCCAAGCATTGTCCATGCTCAAGGCATTGTGAGAGGTTTAAAGGTGAATGAAATCTCTGCAGATCCGTAGTTAGAGGTGTGTGAAATGGGGCTGTTGGTCTACATGCTTGCTAAAGCTCTGTAATTGTAAGTAGAAACAAGCTGGAAAGCACCTAGGAGAAATGCACACCCAAGGAATCTTCATACAGGGTGAGTGTCAAGGCTTAGGTCTGCCGGTTATACCTAACAGGGTGACCCATATCCTCCAGGCCTGCAGCTCCCCTGGACAGCCAGGCCAACACCCACCCTCTTGGAAGGAAGGCATCCCCAGGCCCCAGTGATTCTTCTGGAAGTGCCTGGAGTTTCATTTCCTTTCCCCCTTTGAGTCAGGGAGAGGAAGGATACAGACAATGTCCTTTTATTAGCTATGAGTGAGACTGCCAGGTGGCTTTCATCTGCGCAGCACCATCTTGCATGCCCAGGAATGCTTTCATCTGGGCGTCTTCCATTTCAGCATTGGCTTTGCTGACTGTTGCCGGGGATGTTGAATTACCTCCTTTTTTTTGCTGAACAAAGAGGGTGTTCAGGTGAGGTTACTGGTCTGGAACAGAGAACTGGTAGATCATTGTTATTATTATATTAGTGGCAATTATTCCAGCATAATTGCAATTATTAGAAATAGAATGTCCAATAACATATGTCATTTATAGTAACCATATTCCAGTTACAAGGAATGATTTTGTTTCAATTAATGATGGCATTGTAGTAACAGCCCTGGGTCTTCAGACCAGCTACCAGAGCCTGGGTACCAGATAGAGGACGAGGAGGAGAGGGGAGGTGAGACTGAAACGGGGTGGCAGTGTCTCCCTGCCCTCGGTCCCGTTCTCTTAGTATCGTCTGAGGCTGCTGCTTGCCCCTCACCAGAGTGGCCTTTCACTGGGGCAGCCATGAACAGCCATGCCCACACCTCTACCGAGCTGGAGGAGCTTCTGGTCCCCAAGTGGCTTTGGAATCCCCTGCTCCTCCACAGAGTGACCGGAACTCCCCATGAGGCCCACCCACTTAGTAATGGTGATTCTTGGGGAACAAAGACGCACTTCTATGGAAAAGCAAATCCAGTGGCAAGAATGTGTCCTCAGTGGACCATTTTGCTTTTCGTCTAAGCTGAAAAGCAAAGTGGAAGCTGCTAGAACTCTGTTCTCTGGGCACCAGACTAGATGGGCTATGCTAGGAAGGCAAAGCACATCTGGCCCACAGGTGCACAGGCTCACAGAGGAAGTTCCCTGCAATGCTTCTCCTCTTGAAGTTCAACCAACAAGCTTACTCCAGAGGATAGTTGTAAGATCAGAGGAGGCAAAATGAATTCTATTTGATTTACAAAGCTGTGTTTGAAAGCTTCTCCCAACATCTCCTCCTACCCCAAGTCCCCTGAAAAGAAATCTGGAGCCAGGACTCGTACCATGCAATCTGGTGTCCTAAGGGTCAAGTCCTCTCCAGGGCTGAAGCCCTGGCAAGGCCGCGAAGTTCCTAGCTCCTGGACGACAGCTTGCCCCCGGCGCTGAAATAAGCCCTGTGCAGGGAAACACGGGCGGACCACGGGCCTTTGCCCCCCAGCCAGACTCTGGAGGGAAATCACCCGGTCAGTGATGCCACGTCCCTTCCTGCAGGGGAGGAGTTCCTGGGATCCCACTTAAGGGAACAAAACCACCCCTGCCATGCCTTTCACCCTCCTGGGGGAAAACAAAGCCAAGTCCAGCTAAAGAACTTGCTTCCCACCCATGCACCGCTCCCCACTCCACATATTCAATTACTGGGCTGCCATTCCTCCAGACAACTGCACTCTCCATCAGTCTCGTCTGCCCCTCCCCCCTTAAGGTTATGGGCATTTCCTTTTTGTATTATTACTTTGCTCTCTATAAACCAGCCCATCGTAGATCACGCTAATGGCATTATAAACTTGAGAAACAGCAAGAAAATATATGGCGCGTTACATTTTCCTATTGGGCACCATGGTTCTGAGCAGGTAAGTGTAAATTTTGGGGGTGGTTGGGGCTAGGGCTGGCTTCTCTTTGGAATTGATGAGGGCTGAGGTGACATGGGGGGAGGAGAGGTGACCTGCAAATCACTTCTTCCTTAGCTGCCCCCAGGTCCTGCTCTCCCCCAATCTTGCTGTAGCAATAGGAGAATTAGAGCCCTCCCTCGTCTTATAAGCACACAGGGGCTGTAAATTCATGGGCCTTGCACCCCCTTCCCCAGGCAGCACAGCCCCAAAGGCAGCCTTTTCTCCCCAGCTATGGCACATTGTTTATGTCCTTGTTCAATTATTTAAATATGCAATGAAACCTGTATAAAGCAGTCGCTGACATCCTGAACATGCTGGATAGAAAAGCATCTTTCTCGCTCCCATACTTCAGCGTTGTGTTCCTGCTCTCTGCAATTAGCGATGCGATCTTTATTTTGTGTGCATGTAAGTGGAGACCAAAACGTGTGCTGGGTGGTTGACCTGGAGTGCTCTGGAGCCACCTCCTGAGTGACGAGCCACCGCCACTGCCAATCCAGACCCCCAGTCTGTCCTCACAACTGCAGAATGCAGCCACAGGCAAAACAGCCTCCGAGGGAGCCCGGTTTTTATGATACGCGTTTGTCTCCAAATAATCTTGTTAAATACGGGTGTTTCCATCCTCCAAGAGCTGGCCCCTTCCAATGAGCGTTCAGACAAACAGCCTCCTTGAAAAGAACAGGGCAGTGCGTATTTGAGGAGCTTTGCATGGAGGTTGGTTTAGAATCTGTGGAGAAAAGGCAGTAAGATGATTGGGTGAAAATATTGTGCTCATTTTTATGTGGGTACCCAGTGAGGTCACTGACGTCCTTAGTTCCTTCAGCTGGATCATATACATGTGTGGTGCTATGAAACAATATAGCACAAGAGAAAATACATGTGTGGTAGGTGACGGAGGTGGTGGGTTGTATCCTGGACTGAATCCCTGTACTGAGTTACCCATGTTAAAGAGAATCATAATACCATGCTGCCTCTCAGAGGTACGCCCAGATGGATGTCCACACTAGGCTGCAATGTACTGATCATTAAAATATTAAAATATGTCCCTACTGGCAGGTAAATAGCCACCTCCAAGAGGCCCATCTTCCCCATGAAACCCCCACTCCCCTACGCCCTCAGTTGGTTGGTGTTTTGAATGCCACCTTTTGGGCTAATTGGACACGTATTGTTATCCCCATTTGAGAGATGGGAAAACTGAGTTTCAGAAAGATTATATAATGATGTATCCCAGGTTATCTCTTGGGTTGATAATGGAACTGGGACTAAAAGGAAAACAAACTGTTCTTCTCTATACTTTACACTTATGACACCACGTGTGTGGGCGTTTTCCACATGGAGCAATTTCCAATCCTTTGCAGACATCCCCTGGGTAGCTTCCAGTGCAATTCAGTTCTGTTGCTCTCTCTCCCTGGAGTTAGCATCAGGTCCCACAAGTTAAAGGGCTCAGTCCCCCAAGGCCGCCGCCGCTTCAGACACCAGTCTCAACTGTGGGGTTGACACTTGCACTTCTGACCAACTGGCTATAAATTCACTCACCTTTACTGGGTTATTATATAGGATATTACATAGGAGGCAGATGAACAGTGAGAGAAAGGGGTGCACGGGGCCAGGTTTGGGGAAGGGGCACAGCTCCCATCCCCCCTCCAGGCAGGACACCAACCTGGGAGCTCTCGACCCCCTTCATTTCGGGTTTTTATGGAGGTTCCTTTGAGTGATTAAATCGTTGGCCATTGGTGATTTAATTCAATATCCAGCCCCGTGCTGAAGTGCCAGCCCTCCAATCACACGGTGGTTCCTCCGGCAACATGCCCTCCTCCTCCAAGAGTCACCTCATCAGCATGAACTCTGGTGTAGTTGGAATGGGCTTATTAGGAACGACAAAAGATGCTCCTCTCACCTCAGTCACTCAGAAAATTCCATGGGTTTTAGAAGCATTGTGACAGCAGCCAGGAACAAAGACGAAATGTATATTTCTTAAGTCACACTATCCCAGGGACTATAAAAGCCATCTAGTCTAAACTAGCCGCATCATTTCATGGGTGCAGAGACCCAGAGGGTTCGAGGTCCTTGCCCAAGTCCCCGTGGTTGGCTGGCGGGTCTGTCTCCAAGCATACAGCTTGGGGATGGGCACACAGCTTCAGGTGTGAACTAAAATAAAATCTCAACTCCCCCACCTGACTGAATGGATCCCCTCTTAGCCAAGGGGATCCCAGAAATACCCTAAAGCTGAGATGCTGGCCGTGAGAAGGGAGGTCAGACATGCCTCATCACGCCCTCTTCCCATCTTGGAGATGTCCCTCGTAACTCATGAACAGGCCTAGGGCTACACAGGGCAGGGCCTAAACCACACTGCAGTTTACTTAACAGATCACTTGAGTCTGGGTATACATCCAGTGTTGTCTCTGATTAGCAGACTTCCTTATCTTAACTTAAAACATTCCAAGTCTTTAGACAAAGCTTCGTTTCTTAAACCAATTGCACATCAAAGAATCTTTAAACCCACCAATAGCCTGTAATGCCCCCTTTCGAGATGTCCCGCCTTTTTGAGCCAAACCAACGTACTCCTTTCCATATATTGATTTATGACCTTACATGTAATTGCTATCTCCCTAAAATGTGTAAAACCAAACTGTAACCTAACCACAGTGAGTTCATTTGCTCAAGGCTCGTTGGGCGTGACTCTGGGCCATGGTCCTCCTACTTGGAATACACCTCTTTAAATTATTTTACAGAGTTTGGGTTCTTTCCCATTGGCAGATGTCACCTCCCAGAAGAGGAGGCTGCCGTTACGGGAGCAGTGGCTGGAACTGGGACCTCTCTTCCCTTCTGTGCCCCCCGTGTTTGGGGCACCTGGAGCAGTTGAAGTTAGGCAGGCCCGACACAGGACGTGGAAGAGGCTGAACAGTAGGAAAGCGGGAACTGCTGGGTGTTTATGGAAAAGTGCACGAAAGGACTGAGGGAGATGGGTCCTTTGGAAATGGGGTGGGAAAAGGGCAGATGAGGGCGATGCAGTCTGGGCTGGGGGAAAGATGAGGGAAAAACATCTGTTGAACACGCGCTCACTCTGTACGGACTCTTGATATGTGTTAGTTCATGGAATCGCCCAAAATGGACATTTGAGGGGAATTTTTAATTCCTGTGCATGGTTAAGCCAAACAATAGTACAAGCGTGTTTCAAGACTCTGAATCTATCAGGACACCAGACTTGCCCTTGGCCACACGATGCCCCAGCCAGGCTCTCTGGTCCAGACAGAGGTCTGGGTTCCCTGGACCTTGGACAGGACTCAGGCTCCAGGCGGGAAGGAGCGTGGGAGTGTCTGTAAAGTGTCCCACCAGTGTGTGATCTGCAGGGGATTTTTGCATCTGGAATCTCAGCAAGGGGCAGGTCAGAATCCAGGGTGGGCGCTGGAGCCAGGAAGGGGCAGGGTGGTGGAATGATGTCTCCATGCCTTGTTGCCTGGGGAAAATTGCCATTTTACATTTCAATTAGGAGGGACTCTGAGGTCAGTCAACAGCCACTAGAGGAAAATGTGCCCAGCCCAACCCCGGGCCTCTCCAATTATTATTAATGAACTTACTCTCAGTGCTGCCAACCTTTTTATATGCAAACTAGGCCTTTATGGGGCCACCGGTAATCAGGACTCATTAGAGAGCTCAGCACAAGCCTCAGTGAGAATCGTTCAGGGGACAGAGAGGCTTTCGCTTCTGCCCATGTCCTGGACGGAGCAGTCCAGTCCCCCGGCAGGGTCCCAGCCCAGCTCCCTAGTCCTGCTGGACGCAGGAGATCCTCGCCGACCCACCAACCTGTCGGGAGCCATCCTGCCCACGTGGGAGCTCACCCATCTTGTTCAGGCAGGAAGCTTGGCTACCCAGGTAGCTGGCATTTGGGTTCTTCAGCTCATCTGCTGGTACTGAGCCATTGTTTTCCTCTCCCTGCCTCAGTTTCTCCTTTGCAAAGTGGATGGGGTCCCTTAGGTTGGTCAGTGGACCCTGGGATTCCTGGCACCCTCGGCACTGGCAGTCCCTCGGTTGGCAGACGCATGTTGATGTGGGAGGAGGACGTGAAAGGCGCCAGTGCTTCCTGGCTCTCAGGCCCAGTGGGACCACAGACCTGGTTCCCTTCTGGGATGTGTCAGAGGGCCGAGCGGGCCTGTTCCTGCTTCTGGGGAGGGAAAGCTGCCTGGGCTCAGGCAGAGGGATGGTGGAGTTAGGGCTCTTCCAGGATCTGCTCTCCTCCACCTCCAACTCCCAGTTTTATCCCTTTCCCAAAGTCACTCTCTCATCTGCGGGTCCCACGTTCCCATCTTGCCATAGCAGGGGTGTAAGGTTGCAGCTGGGGTTGGGGCACAGGAGGTGCTGCTGAGACTGTCCCCGTGTGGCTATCTAAGGTCTCCAGAGACCCACACACCTGAGAGCCTCAGGAGCCGTGTGCATGGTCAAGGCCCGGCCCCTCTCTCCTCCTGCCTCCCTGCTGCTCCTCATTACTTGTTAAATTATGGTAAACCAGAACTCTGTACCTGTCAAACACCTCCCATGCGCCCTCCCCTCAGACAACACCACTCTGCTTCCCACTGTGTTTCTCTCTTTGTGACTGGCTCGTTTCACTTAGCATGGCCCCCAGGTTCATCCACGTTGTAGCCAGCGTCAGAGTTTCCTTCCACTTTAAAGCTGGCTAATACTCCATTGCGTGCAGAGACTAGAGCTGGGTGATACTCCACCGCGTGCAGAGACTAGAGCTGGGTGATACTCCACCGCATGCAGAGACTAGAGCTGGGTGATACTCCACTGCATGCAGAGACTACGTTTTGTTTATCCAGTGATGGATCCGTGGACGCTAGAGTGGCTCTGGCTTTTGGCTACTGTGGTCAATGCTGCTGTGAAAGTGGGTGTACCGGCATCTGTCTGTGTCTCCGCCTCTGTTCTTTTGGGCATATACCCGGGAGTGGAATTGCTGGGTCGCTGCCCCCTTCTAGCTGCCCCCCTGGGACAAAGGTGTGAGCACCTGCAGCAGGGCAGAGGGAGGGGCTGCTCTGATGGGCCTGGGGCCCCACCGCTGGCCCATCTGGTGACCACTCCTCTGGCTCCCTCTCTTTCTCCTCGCTTCCCCTACAGCCTCCTCTGTCCCTCTCTCCCTTTCCCGCTTCCATCCCCCCAGTCTTGCTCTCCCTCCTCTGCTCCTGTTGGGTGATCAGAGGAGATGACCACCCCAAATCATGGAATCATGACTGATGAACATGGACAGGGCCTTGGAGTCCACCCAATCTCTAGATAAGGAAGTTGAGTCCCAGAGGGAGAGATGATGTGCTCAGAGTTCAATAGTTCGGAAGAAGCTCAGCCGGCTCTAGAGCTAGCTTGGGTCTTGTCCCTTCAGGCCTCAGCTTTCAATGTGATGGCACAGCTTTCAATGACACAGGGAGCTGTTCGACTCATGTTTGCTTTGGGACTGGGGAGAGACCCCTCCCATCGGCCATACCCCTCTGGCTTCCTTTCTGCCTTACTCTGCTGGGGACGAGAGCAGGGGCAAGGGGAGAGCAGCGCCTGCCAGTGGCTGGCAGAGCACCCACCCTCCTTCCTCTGGCCCCGTTCTTCCGCAGCCCTCCCTGGACAGAGCAGATAGCCCCCAGACAAAGGCCAGTAATTCACTCTCCATCCTCAAAGGCCGTCTGGGCCCCAAGGCTCCAGGGCTAAGCGCACCATTGCTAACATCCAGAGGAGTCCAGCATGTGTCTGATCTGAGAGGCACTTCTCTGGGTCAGAACGTCCCCAGAGCTCAATCAGAAGCTTCAGAATTTAAACTGTCTCTAGGACCCATTCCAGAGCATTCCCAAATGCCAGACTCAGCCCACATATGGAAGCCCCCCTTTCCCTCTCGCCCCCACCCCACTGTGGTCCAGACTCACATTACTGAGGCAGAGGGAGGCCCAGGGCTTTGCCTCACCATGGAGCTTCTTGGAGGCCTGTCTGTCCCAACTCTTGGCAGCCTGGAACTTGGCAGGCAAAGCGACCATCAGTCCACAGTGGGACAGGACACCAGCCTCAGGGTCAGTCTCTGCCAGGTAGCAGAGTGCCAGAGGAGACCAGGAGTGTCAGGCCCTGGTGTGCGCAGGGAAGGCATGAAAGCAGAAGTTGAAGAAGGCAGGGATGGCCCTGCAAGGAGTGGCCTCAAGACGGGACACCAGGGCCTGGGATGTCTCAGTCCCATTCCTTCCCACCCAGGGCTGGGGGCGGTGTGAGAGCCTGGGGGCTTCTTGTGGGTGTGTCTGAAGGAGAGTGGCGCTGGGGGAACATCCGGGTCATGTGTGCAGGGGCCTTCTTGCGCCTTTGCCTTCTGGGCTGCCCAACCTGAGCCTGCCCTCTGTCCCCAGGACTGCCCTCAGCTGCTGCGAGTGGACAAGATCCTGGTGCCCGTGGAGGTGATCAAGCCCATCACTCTGAAGGCCAAGAACCTCCCCCAGCCCCAGTCTGGGCAGCGCGGCTACGAGTGCGTCCTGAACATCCAGGGCAGCGAGGAGAGGGTGCCGGCCCTGCGCTTCAACAGCTCCAGTGTGCAGTGCCAGAACACCTCTGTGAGTCACCGCTGCCCCACCCCGTCATTGTCATTGCCCTCTCCTGGCAGCCAACCAGCTCCACTCTGCAGGGGCTTCCCCCGACTCCGCTGGTGCCACCACGCCCCTTAGCATCTGCCCCAGACGCACGCTGCAGTCTGAGACACCAAGTGTCTGGCCCCACCTGTAGCCATGGTGGATGGGGCTCCTCTGCTCAAGACAGGGTGAAAGGGACTCCTGGACCAGCCGGGGGGCTGCCGAGCCCTGTTTTTGGGCAGATGTTGGGCTCCAGGAACATTCGTGTCCATCCACTTTCCTGAGAGAAGCTCTGGAAGCCCTAGGTCCTGCCTTACCCCTAGGCCTGACCTGAGTACCCCATTTGGGCCCACAAGGCCCCCACTGCCTGTGCTCTGAGCAGGCTTCGGAGACAGACCCAGCGCCCTCCGGAGGGAACTGTCAAATGGGAGGGGGCCAGCAGGAGCGTGCTGCCCACATCAGCACAACTTGCCTAGTTCAGAAATCCACGTCCAGCCCCAGCACTGCCCCTCGGGCTACCGACAGCTTGAGGGGCCCCATGGAGAGCACCACCTACCATCACCTTTCTTGCCTCCTCTTTCCTCTCCAGCCTTGTCGCCTTTCTAGCCACCGCTCTGGTCTCTCTCGTTCTCTTTCTGGGCTCCTTTCTTTGTACCCAGAAGCTCAGAGACAAATATGAGATTCATGCACTTATAATATTTTCAAGCTTTAAGAAATTTTAAAGATCTTCATTGTACAAAAGAGAAAACAGAGGCCCAGAAGCAAGGGCAGATCTAGGTGTGCGGGTCTTGACTTGCACAGTTGGGGACCTTCTTTGAGACTGAAATATAGTAGGTACAGGATTAGATACTCAGGCAGGCCTTAGAAGGGGCCATGGAAGCAAGTGCAGGCTCCGAAGCTGGTGCACCGTTTGCTTTGGGGAGACGAGCCCCAAATGCATCAGAAGGTGAGGAGCTTGCCCAAGGTTACACGGCCAGTGAGTGGCAGGGCTGGCCTGGCTTAGAGCCCCTTCTGGTGTCACATTGCTTGCCATTCATCCTCCTTGCTACTGGGAACTTATATGCAGTGTCTGTATTCGGGGTTGGGACACGAGACCAGGAGAGTCCCAGGTAAAGGACTTCATGGGAACAGCCCACTCTTCCTGCAGGAAGCAGTCTAGGGCATAAACGGAGCTCAGAGAGACCCACACTTTTGCCCAAGGTCACTCAGCATTCCAGGCACTGACCTGGTCACTGATCTCACCACCTTTGAAAGCCCAGAGGTGTTCCCACAGCTTCCCAAGTGCACGTCCCTCTCCTTCCCTGGCAGCCAGGCTATTTTTCAGATTTCTGCAGCACTCCAGATTAATTCTGCAAGCAAAGGGATGTTAAACACCTCCTATTTCCTCATAAATCCTGAGGCCAAGCAAACCAGCCCCAAGGGTTTGGCTCAAGTATTAATAATTCTTTCTAAAACCAACTCCCTATGGAAAGAGACCCACATTTGGGCCCCACATTTGACTCTGCAGAAGGCCCGCAAGGATCTCAAACCATGGGGAAAACAACCTTGTTTCCTTGGAGAAGCCGCCCCGGGATCCAGGAGGCAGCTGGAGGGAGGACAGAGCCTGTGGCCTCGGACGATGGCCGTGCCCTCAGTTCCCTGAGAGGGGGATGCAAACGTCCCAAGACTTAGGCCGACTCAGTTAAACAGACGAAGGTACTCGGGGTAACAGTGTCAGTTGGTCCTGTAAACCCCTTGGTCAGAACTCCCTCCATGCCCTGGGGACTAACTTCAGCTTCCAAGAAGCTCTTTGGGACCCTGTGCCATTTTAATTACTGCCAGAATTGGAAGCAGATTGTGTTGAAATGTCCTCAGCATTTCTTAGGCCAAGAGCTGCCTGAATGAGTCCCTAGCTGGCACAGGGAACTCCCCAAGTGCGGGAGCGAAATCAGAGCCTTGGGAACAAGGGCACAGACAGGGTCTCAGTGGTCCCAGGCAGGTGAGAGCCGTCTGATCATCTGTGGTGTCCCCACAAGGTGCCTGGTGCTGGCGCCCCCATTGGCACTTGTGAGAAGAAAAAGGGAACCGCGGGCTCCAATGTGGGCATCTGTTTGTCTGATGTTGCGTTCTTGGGATTCAAGAAATCATCAGGTCACGCAGCTCCTCACGTGGAAATTTCACATCTGGAAGCCTGATGCCCCAGAGCGCAATGGTCAGTTCTGCTTCCTGCCCCTTGTGACATTGGGCTGGAGGCCTGGAGCCCGCGGCCCCACCACCAAGGATAGGGCCTGACTCTGGCAGGAGTCCCCTCTACCTTCCAGGACCCACTGGAATCACACGGTTCAGGAGGGCTTGGCTTCAACTTTTCCCAGAAGCCTCTCCTTTCATGGAGGGCAGTGGGATCCCAGTTTAAGCACTGCTGTGGGCCAGAATGTGGCTTATCACTAAGTGAGTTCCTTAAAAAATCTCTGGGCATTATTAGGGCAAGCCTTCCCCCACCATAGTTATAGGAAACAAGATAGCATCAGGCAGGAATAGACCTGAGAGAGTATCTACTTGATCCTGTTACAGATGGGGTCCCCAAGGCCCAGAGAGGGCAAGTGACCATCCCCAGGTCACACAGCAAGTAAGGTACAAATTTTTAACAAAACTCAGTTTCACAACCCACCCCTAATCACAGATGGGGCGATCAACAGCAGCAGAGAACTTACCCCAGTGCTGGTATCATCGCTGGGAGCAAGGTCTGCTCAGCCCCAGAGAGGGCTGCGTAGTAGAGGAGATTGAGTCATGTCCTAAATCCATGAGCAATGTGGAATGGTGGGGGTTTGAGAGGGGTCTAACAGAGCAACCCCTGAGTTTGTGACGGCAGAAGGAGGACGACAAGGTCTCAGAGGACAGCAGAGACAGAGGAGGAGACGCAGGAAGCTCAGTGTGGGTGAGATGCTGGGCTGCGTGGGTGGTGGAGGGACTCCCAGCCCCACTATGTGGGGCCGGGCCCTGGCAGCAGCCTTTAGGGGCCGGTGGGAGGAGGGCACGGCAGGCCACAGGCAGCGGCTGAGGGGGAACAACTGTGGGCACTCATGGCCTACTTTAGACCGAGGCTCCAGGAAAATGTCAAGTGCTGCTAATAATAGTGCCCGCCGCCACCTCCCAGGCGCCGCAGTCACAAGAGCGAGTGGGCTGCAAAGGGCATCTGGCTGGCTGGAGTGCCAGTCCTGAGGGCCTGGGGCTTCCACGGACCCACAGTGGCCTCTCGTTTTCTCTTGGCACTTTAATCTACCACGTGCAACACAGCAGTGGGGAGAGAAGGGAAGGGAAGGGAACTGGTCCCCTCCCTACTTTTCTGGAACACAGCTGCGAAGGGGTCTGTTGAGCCCTCTGGAGTCCCAGAGACGGACACAGCGCACGTACCAACTTCCTGCGTCACGTATGTTGTTCCAATTTAATTGCCCAAATGGTAGTATTTTCCAGCAAAATATCTCAGAGCTCAGGACAAGGGAATGATTAGAGGAAAGAATGTCTCAATCACATAGAGGTCTCCTCTCTGCTTTAGAAGGAGTAGAAGCTGGGGGCTCACGCTTTCCCAAGGTAATGGGGAAAGTCGTCCATTAGCCTGGCCATGGTGTGCCAGACCTTGATTGAGACACTTAACCTCCTGGCCTCTGGGAGCCTGTAACTTGTCCTCCCTCAGCGCTGAGCTTTGTGCAGATTAACTGCCCCTGATTACAGAGAGCTATATAAATGCTAAGTGGAGCCAGTGGTCCAGGCTCCCCAGCTGTCTGAAGAGGCAGAGAGCCCCCCAGCCCCCAGGAACAACAGAGACTTCCCTAGAGACCTGGGGGAAGGGGGCACCTGGGGTTAATGATTTCTGTAATATTTCATAGTTGTGATCCCAGGATTGGGAGAAAGAAAGAGAAAGCAATGGCCAGCACATTTGATCCTTAAAATCTTTTTTTTGTTTTCAATTTCCTCCAAAAGGAAAATACATGCATGTACACACATGCACATCAGAACACATAAGCGATCTCATATGCACACATCCCCACGCGTATCCAGCGTCTGGCACATAAACACTGAATGCATGGCTGCTATTATTATTGCACACAAACAAACCCAGGGAATACAATTATAGTTTTGCATAGCATCCCTAAATAGATACACATAGATTAAAATACACAACGTTTGTGTGTTTAGACAGGCACAATGCTAAGAACATTCTATGCATGATCTCAAATCCTTACAACAATCCTATGTTGTAACCTGTAAATAGGTGTGTACTGTTTCTAATTCCTGTTTTACCAACAGGGAAACTGAGCCTTGTATCGTTTGCTCACATTGACATAGCTGGTCGCTGGCAGAACCATTTTGTGGCACTGTGTGTGTGTATGTGTGTGTGTGTGTGTGCATTTACGGACACAGAGATAACATGGAAATGTGCGCTAACCTCTTCTCAAGTCAGCATGCATATAGATACATTTATGCACTTGGACACTCACACACACATACAGGTGCAGAATTTTTTGCCTTTCTTTCTCCTGGGGATTTTAGGTCCTTCCTGAGAGAGGGATTGAAGATCTGTTGATCTTCAGCCAACATACCCCTAGTCACCACCTACTGGGTCCTGGCCAGACCCAGTCCTGAGAGCAGAGGCCGGGCTCCAATCCTGACCCAGCCACTGATAGCTCTGCCCGTCCCTCACAGCCTTCAGGGGATCAGCTGGTGGGTGCCTGGTCAGGATTAGAGCAACCAGCCCTGCCCAAAACACTGTAGCTGGCAGCCCGAACTACCCTCATCACCTTTCCTTACTGGGACCTTTGAGGAAGGAGATTGGAAGGATGGGAAAAGGAGTGTGGCTGGAGGAGGGAACAGGAAGGGAGGCTTGGAAGTGTGTGTGCTCGCTCTTCCTCCCTCCTCTGCCGCCCCCCACACATGGGAGGGCACCCCTCTTTTACCCACCTCTCCCTCTGCTGGGGCAGTCATCCCCCTCCCTGCTTCTAGCACATTCTCTAACTTTGGCCAGCACCAGTCACAGGGAAGCCCTTTCCAAAGGCTCCTTATCTCCAGACGGTCCAAGTCATCAGGTCTTGGGGGGCCCTGGAATCTGCATTTTCATAGCACCCCCCCCAGGTGATTCTGATGAAGGGGTCCAGAGACCACTGAGAACGACCGGTGTAGAGTGGAAGAGGTTTCTTAAGAAAACTCGGGACAACCTCGGACGACCCAGCCTGACCCAGACGCAGAGACTTCATCTCTGGGTTGTCAATTCCTGAGCTGTACAATGATCAAAGTCCCCCTGCTGTTTGTGAGGGGCTAGGAAGCTTCACTTTGCTCTGCAAGCCCAGCCCCGGCCCCAGGCCCGGTGGCATGGGTCATAAGAAAGGGCCTGTGCATGAGCTCCAGTGGTGCGGGGCAAACCACCTCCACTGTGGGGAAAACCCGAACACAGCTCCCTGCCCTGAGCGTGTCACCGGGAGTGAGTTAAAACTCTGGGCACCAGAGCAGAGCCTGAAGAAGCCCGGGGGCACCTCCTGCCTCTGTTCAGGATGTTCATGTGGGAGGACGTTCTGCAATTTAGGAATCGAGGATGATTCCCAGGATTGAGGATGATAACATCTCCTTTAAAGTAGGCCACAGACCTATTCCTGCCCAGAGGAAGAGGCGTGGACACCCGGTCCCAGGCACACATTCCCACTGCCCTCCCCTCGGTGAAGGGCTCAGCCAGCTTGGAGGAGCCAGAATGTCCATCAACAATACCCACCCCCCAGCCCAAATCAGCCCCTCCAAACTTTAACTCTGAATTAAAAGAGCCCTTGGGCTGTGCAAACACAACTTCAAACCCAGCCCCCTGGTCTAGCTCCTTTCAACAGATTGCCAGGCCCCTCGTCTACAGAAACTCTTGTCTCAATTCCCTCCCGTGCTCCCACCCCCTGTGGTGGGTGGAATAATGAGAAAATCACCAGGTGGGGAATGAAAATGCTGCCCAGGGCGGGCTCTGGGTTCCCTCCACTCACCCTCTTTCTCCAGAAATCGGGAAGGGTCTGCTATCCGAAGGCAGATCAGGAGTGGGCATGCCTGGGGATGGCCCCTCCACCTGGCACCACCAAGACAGCACCTCCCCTTTTCCCCACCCGCCACCCCACCTCTTAGCCAGGACGAGGGGTGTCGGACTCCTGAGGAGTGCCAGGCAGGGGAACAGAACCCAAGGGGACCGCACGCAGGTCTAGAGGCAGCAGCACGGCAGGAATTGGGTGGTACCCTGGCTTCCAGCTAGTGAGTGTCTCCAACATCCAGCCCCGGACCGCTGGGTCTGTCCTCCCGGGTCCCCTCAGGCTCTCCCAGTTCCTCTCCTCCTTCGTTTCTCCGTCTCTGCAGCCACCCACTGCCTGGGAATTGATCACCCCTCTCTAGGTCTTCGATGGAGCATCCATCTACCCTGGGCATTTCCTAGATATTAGTTTTCTAATCAAATTGCTCACCTGGCCAGGCCTAGTGGTCAGGGCTCCCCTGGGCAACCAGGGAGGAAGTGGGCTCCTCCCTCGGTTAACATCCCGGGAAAGCCCGCTGGGTGGGAACAGGCCTCCTGCTACAGCCTCCACACTGAGACCCACAGGAGGTGACCAGGTGGCTTCTCCAGCTGCTCCTTGAGCGGCACCCACGTGGGCTCAGAGGCCCAATCCCACCCAACCCCTCCGCTACGTGCTGCCCCACCGGCCCATACAGGTGTGTGTGCACACGCGTGCACAGTCGCGGCCAGTCCTTAGCCCTGTGAGCTCCTCAGGGCCCCAGGCTGAACAGTCAGGTCCTCCCTGAAATCTCTGTGACGGGGCTTTCTTCTCCATCCCGCCCCACCTGGCTGCAGTATTCCTACGAAGGCATGGAGATCAACAACTTGCCCGTGGAGCTGACAGTCGTGTGGAACGGACACTTCAACATCGACAACCCGGCTCAGAACAAAGGTGAGGAGGGGCTGAGCCTGGAGGGGAAGAAGCAGGGGAGGGAACAGCCCTGCGATCCTGGTAGGTGCATCTGCCCCCACCTCCCAGTGGCTGTCCCTCTGAGTCCCCCTCTCAGCCTCTCCACCATCCACGCTTCTCAGTTACCTCTCGAGCAGGGGCTCCACATGGTGACTTTGGAGAGGGGCAAGCCGTGAGCAGGACCTGGGGGAAGGGCTGCTGAGTACTGAGTGCTGAGAGCGACAGAGGTCCACGGCTGCCCCATGCAGTTCTCTGCTCAGGCCTGGAGTTCCTTTCTGGTTCTTCTCCATGTCAGAACGGCTAAGGGGGCGGAGCTGCCCTGGTGTCCCACCACCCCAGGCTGGCACTGTGCTCCTTGTCCCTCTCCTGCCCCTCCTGGTTCCACAGCGCCCCTTGCCCTCTGCCCCCTACAGTTCACCTCTACAAGTGCGGAGCCATGCGCGAGAGCTGCGGGCTGTGCCTCAAGGCTGACCCAGACTTTGCATGCGGCTGGTGCCAGGGCCCGGCCCAGTGCACCCTGCGCCAGCACTGCCCTGCCCAGGAGAGCCGCTGGCTGGAGCTGTCAGGTGCCAACAGCAAGTGCACGAACCCCCGCATCACGGAGGTAAGCTGGGGTGGGGCCTGCAGCCCGAGTGGGCACGCTTCAGGCTGCTGCACCACGCCCCACTGGGGATCAGGGCCCGGAAACTGCCCAGCCATGGCATCGGTCACCCCAGTGGTCGCCAGGTGGACTCAGTTGCTCCACCTGGTCAGGCAGCATACTAGTTTCCCTCCTAGTTTCCCCAGAAGCCTAGGCTTGGATCAGAGACTCTTCCCTTATCAAAGGGGGTTGACTGTCCTGTTGGAGGCTCCATGTGAGCCATGTCCAGGACTCAGTCCTCACCAGCCCTTCCCTTTGAGAGTCACAGAGGCAAAACCCTGAAGCTCTGCCAGTGGCAGCCTCACCAAGCATTAGCCAGTGAAAGGCAGCTGCTTGGGGTTCAGGGGGCAGAGCCCAGCCCCGGGGAGGTGGAGAAGGTCACCATGGAGAGAACTCAGAACTGTCCCAAAGCAAGCTATAAGCTGCAAGATAGAGCAGAGTTCAGTAGCACCCCGGGGACACAGGCTGTGGAGCAAAGACCGGGTGAGGGCCACGGGGAAGAGGTAAACGTGCAGATACGTGGGGCACAGAGAACAGGGTTTGAATCCAGCCTCCACCAGCTAACTGCTGGTTAGCTCAGGGATAAGTCACCACTGTCTCTGCATCTCACCTTCCTCATGTATGCGGTGGGCCTGAGCATCCGTCTCACAGGGGAGGTGCCAGGATTACCTGAGTGTACGCCCGCAAAGTGCCCGTGCTCTGTGCCCAGCCCCCTTCCCGTTCATCATCATTAAAATCATTGCCAGGGATGTCCAAGCCAAGGGAATCGCTGCCCCTGTGGTGGATTTAGGTAGCCCTGTCTCTTAACCTCCCCACTGCCCATTCCCGGCAGAAAGATCACCTAAGCTACCCCCTTCCACTGTGGCTGGGGTCCCTTGCTCCCCTCTTAAAATAAGGAAGAGGGGTGCATCACTCTGTCCACGTGTTCCGACACCGCTGCAGCTGTGCTTCTAGCACAGTGCTTAGCACATAGCAGGTGCTCTAAACCTCTTTGCCGGTGTGGATGCTGATGCTCGTGGTGAAGGAGCTGGGGTGGGGGAGGCGGAGGAGAAGAGGAAGAAGGGATCTCAGGCTCTGCCTCAGTCAACAGTGAGGACACACCGGTTGCCGGCTTTGTGCGCAATTTCCCAAATGCACACATCGCCGGATAATCTAACAAGACAGGCACAATCACAAGCCTTGTCTGTGTGCAGCGCGTTAAAGTTTGCACGGTACCTTCGTACCGGCTACCTTACCTGTCCTCACAACCTCACAGCCACCCTGTTTTGTCAGGTTGCTGGGGCTGCCCTCACAAAGCATCGCAAACTGGGCGGCGTAAGCAACAGAAACTCGTCTCGCAGTCCTGGAGGTAGCCGTCCAAGATCAAGGAGTCAGCGGGGTTGGCTCCCTCAAGGGCTGGGAGGGAGAATCTGTGCAGGGTCCCTTTCCTTGCCCTGTGGATAGCGTCTTCTCCACGTGGGGCTCCCACCATCTCTGTGAACGTCTCTGTGTGTCCGAAGGTCCCCTTTTCATGAGGTCATATTGTACTAAAGGCCACCCTGACGACCTCGCTTAAACCTGGTGGCCTCTGTGAAGATTCTATCTTCAAATAAGGTCACATTCTCAATTACTAAGGGTTAGGACTTCAACATGTGAGTTTGGGGTGGGGACACAATTCCAACCCATAATCCTACCACGGCCAGGGTTATTATCACCCTTTCCCAGACAGACCAGTACTTGGAGAGGAGTGTTCACTCTAACCAAGTGCAAATAAAATGGGCCTGAGTCCCAGGTCTCTGGATCCCTAGATGAATGTCCCCTACGCTGCAGTGGTAGGACTTGCCCCCCACTACTGTGCACGACGTACACCCGGGATGTGTAGAAGCAGGAAGGATCTGGGCTTTTGTGAGTGAGCAGTCTTACCCAGCAACACGGCCCCTCGGGGTGGCTGGCAAAATGTGCCCACGTTTCAGCCCTCTACCCTCCACATCCCTGCTTGTCTAGACTCTCACTCCCACTTCATTCTCCTGCGCAGGTAGGAATCTAAACAGTGATTCTCAAACTGGGAGAAAATATTTGCACATTTAACCTGCAGAATGACCTGGAGGAGGAGGCAGGTGGACATCCCCTCTCCCCACTGCCCCAGCCCCATACCCCAGCCAGGACTCCCTTACCACCCCCGCTCTCACCCCTGCACCTCAGCCATGGAGCCGCTGCTCCCAGAGCCCCTAATGAGAAACCATCCCTGGGGGCTGCCGCACGTGGCCGCTAATGGTGTGTCTGGTGCAATTGGTGGGACTTGCTTTTTTCTTGGCCTGGATCCAAGAAAATCACAGGGAGGAGGTGGCAAATTAAACAAATCTCCCTGCGACGGAGACTGTTTACTGCCTCCTTGCTGGCATCAGCCCTGGGGGAACCTGGGAAACCGAGGACTGGGCCAGAGATAAAACTCCTTTTTCAGGATGACGAACTAGGGTTAGAATATCATGGGGATGCTGCTGCCAGGTGCTAGTGGTGCCTTGGGGACCAGCTGGGCAGGCATTTGGGAAGAACATACACTCCCACTCCCTGCCTTCTTCACATCTGCCCATCTCCATCACACAGAAATGCGCCCATGTCTCCAGGGAAGCTGTTTTTCCACTGTGATGGGACACACTTATGCAAATGCTCACACCTGTGTGTGTGTTCACTCACAAACACGCCCCTTGCACACAGGGCATGCGTAGGAGGCAGCAGGGAGCTGGACTGCTGTCAGTGAGCAGCCTCACCTGGCACAGCTGCCACTGGGGCAGCCCCGCCTAGTTCCTTTCACTTCCCTCACCTCTCACCCTCACCCCAGGATGCCATCCCCGGCTGTGACCACAGCTGTGACCCTGCAGGATGTGGAGGACAGAACATGCTGGAAAGGGCTGGAGACAGTCTCTCTGGCCTCCTTGCATTGCGATCCCGCTGACATTGGCCACGATCCAGGCTGGTGCTCGGAGTCACCAGGAATGGGAGCGAGCCCTTCTGTGGTCCATAGAGTATGGCACGTCATGATGACACTGTGTCAACTGCACATAGCCCCATCTCAAGGCAGGCCCTCCTGACATGTCAATCATGGGTCTCTAATGCCAATGGTGCTGGCGACTCCTAAGAGGGAAAGCCACTCATTTTGACCATTGTATGAGGGTAAAGTTTAAATTTAACCCAAATCCATGAGACACCAAGCCTAAAATGGAAGGCCAAGGGATGGTAAGAAACGCTCATGCAATTCCAGAAAGACGTTTGGATAGTTGTGGGTTTCAGTACAGTTACAACTCGATGATGCTGTCACTGCAAAGGCCACAGGGAGAGGAGAGACAGGGTCCCTGCCTGCAGACTCAGGATGGGAAGGGAGGGGACTGGGGTTGGGAAAGACAAGGAACCAGGCATGGTAATTGTGACTATGTGACGAGTGACACAAAGAAGGTGCTTTGGGATTTCAGTGGAGAGAAAGAAAATGGGGTTCTGGGAAGTCATTTGAGATACATCTTGAAAGGTGGGTAGGATACCGTGGGGGTGGGAGGCTCTGGGCTGGTAGCAGAGGTTTTAGTTTTCCTTGATAGTGAACAAACACAAGCAAACACCAGTTTCCTATGAATCACCCAGTAGCACTGCTGATCACGTTGCATCCCCCATCTCTTCTCCTGTGAAATGGGAAGATGTTCCATGGGTTTCAAACACTGCTCCTAAGACCACACACAGACACGGGCTGCTTCGCCCAAAACTACTGCCCACTGATCGTCCCAGGCTTTGGGTGCCCCCGCGGACTTGGACCATGCAGGGACGTGGGCGCAGAGGAGAGAAGAGCCAACAGCCTCTCCTGGCACCATCAGCAAGTGAGTGAGGGCTGCATCTTGGTGCCTGTCCAATCATCTCTCTTCCCCTCTCCAGATAATCCCAGTGACAGGCCCCCGGGAAGGGGGCACCAAGGTCACCATCCGAGGGGAGAACCTGGGCCTGGAATTCCGCGACATCGCCTCGCACGTCAAGGTGGCCGGCGTGGAGTGCAGCCCTTTGGTGGACGGCTACATCCCTGCAGAACAGTAAGTGGAGCCACCTGAGACTTGGGAGGAAGAGGAGGGGAGGGAAGATAAGTCGGTACCAGGGACTCCCTGGTCACCAGCAGATGGCCTCAGAACTGGCGGTGGGGGAAAGAGGAGAGTGCCCTGATATTCTGGGAGTTCAGCTCCTCGCCGGCTGAATGAGCCAGTGGTCATTTCGGGGGAGCATAGAGAGGGAGAGGAGAGAAGAGTGACTGTTAGCAACTTGGAGTACGCGGGGAGGAGATGAGACAGAACAAAATTAAAATGTGCAAGAGAAGCATGAGTTCAATTCCCTCTGCTGTCCCTAACTGCTCCCCACGGCATCTGCCCACCACGAGGCTGATCCTGTGCCACTCTCTTCAGAGACTGAAAATGAGATTCCACACCCATTCTCGGGCCTGTGGGTACTTCGGAGTGTTTTTCTCTTTGCAAAGTCTGCTGCCCACCGAGAGGGTCGTTCAACAGCGACCTTGGCCTGGAACCCAGCTAGTGCAGGAGGTTTGCGAATCATGTATTGCCTTGGTAAATAAGTAAGCGCCATTTTCCAGCCCAGCAGACACAACTATGGAATGTTTACCAGCACAACAGAATCTATATTCCATACCATCTTTGTTGTCCCTCCTGGAGCAAAACCCTGTCACTTGTCCTGTGTGTATAAGTTATTGACTCTTCGCAAGGCCTCCCTTAGGCATGCCAGTGCAGTTTCCATTTCTGCTTGCTGGGTCTTACCCTGATTTAGTGATTCTAAACCGTCAGTACTGCCATCCTCAATCCTCCCTCATTTCCATCAGGATCCTCCCAAGGCATTCAGAGTATGTCGGATGATTTAAGGATCTGGTCTTGGTGGGACTCACCTTCCTGGTCCATCATCGCTTAGTTACCAAAATGTCTTTCTTTGGCTCCTTCAGCTTGCTGAGGCATTTCTAGAACAAGACCGAAGTAGGCTGCTGCTGATATATTATGATTTGGGGAATTTTAAAATATCTTACTTTAAACCTACATAGCCAGATATCAAAAGTTTTGTTATAATGCCTCATGATTAAAATATTGTGATACTAACTCCATCAGTAGAATAAGATAGAACACCCAGAAAAAGAATCCCGATATGTAAAAATTTAGTATATGATAAAGGTTGCATTTCAAATCAGCAAGGAAAGGTGAGATCATTCAATAATTGGTACCGGTTAACTTTCCGGAAAAAGTACAATAGCAGATCCGTGTTTTACATTATGCACCAAAATAAATCCCAGATGGATTAAAGAGTCAAGTTTAAAAAATGAAACTGTGAAAGGATTAGAAGAAAATACAGGTGAAAATTTATTTGATCTCTGGAAGAGGAAAGTTTCTAACAGCAAAAGAAGAAATTATAAAGAAAAAGATGAGGGAATTTGAGTACATAAATCTTTAAAACGTGTGCATCAGATATCATTGTAAGCAAAATAGAAATGTGATTGATAAACTGGGAATATGGTTATACCCTATCACAGATAATACTTTTTCTTAACGTATAAGGAAGTTTTATAAACAAAAGGCAAAGATCACAAAAAAAAAAGAGCAAAGAGCCTAAATGTATATAATTCACAAGATATACAAAGAACCAAAAACCATATGAAAAAAAAATGCTTAACAGCAGTAGTAATCAATGAAATGCAAATGAAAACAATGGGGAACAATGTTAACAAGTGAATGCCCAGTGCAGATGAGAGGCAAGCTGTGGGAACTTGCTGACTTCTTTGCTCATGGTGGGAGGGTAAATTGGGACAAACTTTCTGGTACGCAATTTGGAAATACGTGTCAAAGTTCTTTAGCCTGGCCGTCACACTTCCAGAACATTCCCTAAATAACAAGACTGCATGAACATTTATTTGCAAGAATGCTTATTTCAGCCTTATTTATAATAGTAAACATTCAGAAGCAATTTGCATGTCTAAAAATAGGGAATTCAATAAATCATTGTGTATGCATAGGATAGTGAACTACACAGCCATTAAATCTGATATTAGAGAAGAATCATGGCCAAGCATGTACTCGAGGCTTATTAAGCAAGAATACAGGTTATCAAGTAGAATGCAGAGTTTCTAGTTAATTTTGTAAAAGAAAAGCAAGACTAGACACATATACACCCAAATGTTGACAATGGATATTTCTGAGTGGTGCAGTTGGTTGGGAGGGTGTACGTATGACAAATGCTTTTACCTACTTTCCATTGAACATGTATTAATTAAGTTATTTGGACAGAAATGTATGTATTTGTGCAGGACCCGTACTCAGAAGTTTCTTCCAAGAGAAACACAAAATCTAGAAACCATGAAGTTAAAGAACAACCAATTTAACCACACAGATACTTTTAAGCTTTAGTGCTGTAAAAGACATTGGAAACTTGGAAACGCAGTTGAAAGGCAAATGACTAACAAGGAGAAAATAATTGCAATATTTATAACACATGAAAATTAATACTCCTAATTCAGAAGTTTCTACAAAAAGACAATCCATCAGCAAAATAGAGAGAGGGCTTCAACAGAGAGCTCAAAGGAAAAGTGAAATGAGATCTCTTTCCCCTATTATATTGGAAAAACTTTCAAAGGATTGCTAATATCTAGTTTTGGCCAAAGAGTGGACCATTGATAGAAGTGGAAATTGGCACAGCCTTTTCGGAGCATTCTATGGCTTTACCTATCAAATGTTAAATCCACAAACCGTTTGACCCAGTAAGTTCCCTCCTTAGGAATCTATTCCGGTAAATATACAATGCTTAAGGGTGTGTGCATAAGTTGGTTCTTTTTGCAGAATTATTTGGAGTAGGATAAAAATCAGGATCATTAAATGCTTATCTGTAGGAGGATGGTTATTATGTAAATGATGGTGTAGTCATGTTATGAAATACCGTGAAGCTGTTAAAAAGAATAAACTAGAGCTGTGTTCTGAGTGCCATGAAGGAAAGTCTATGCTATAGTGTTGAGTAAAAACAGGTATTTACACAGTAGGTATGGTATGTTTTGCTTTTATCTTAAGAAAAGTACATACATCTTTCTGTACATATATATGTATATTTTATGCTATGTACATTTTATACGAGGGCCGTCTGGAAAGTATCCAGCGATGGATACAATGGATACATGAATACAATGGCTGGATACTTTCCGGACAGCCCTCGTATAATTGTATATATGTGTGTGTTTGTATAACATATTTATGCTTATGTGTGTGCATGCATATGAAACATAAATATATATGCATATGTGCATATATGTGTGTGTACAAATACATATATTTGTACAAGCCTAACTTGTCTGTGCCTCAGTTTCTTCATTTGTAAAATACGGAGTCTATATATCTATGTCTGCAAGAATATATATACTGAATTTTGGAGTGGTTAGGAGTGAAGAAATAGGCACTCACTCCTTATTGCCACACTTCTGTACTGTTTGTTTTTAAAGGATATGAACAAATTTTGTAATTAAAGCAATAAAAAAATTTTAAAAAGGGAAAATTTTAAATACACACACATAAGTACTCCTCTCCCAGCCTGGAAGCAGGGCTGGCTGGGGGCAGACAGCTCCTCACTGAGGCATCCTGAGCACTGAAAGCACAAAGCTCCTAGGTCAGGGCCTGGAAAACAGGTCAGCTGCAAGTTCTGGGCTTGACTTGCTTGGGACCTTGGGTAGGTCACTTCACCACTCTGGGTTCTGCCAGCTCTATTCCCTGAGCCATGGCTGACACGTTTCCTCCCATCTAGCTAATGGTTGAGGGACAAGCATGCACTGGGGACTAAGCGTCTGGAGTCAGAACACAGGGGCCCTCTCCTAGGCTCCCTCAACATTTCCTGACAGCCATGAAGGAGCCCCTGCAGGGAGCAATCAGGGTATCATTTACCCTCCTTCTCCCTGCCCGATCCCTGAGATCCTACTGCAGAGAGAGGGGCCAGGGTCAGTGCTGTGGGGCCCAGGGTCATGGCTGGGCGTCCTATAACCCACGGAGTCTCCTCTGTTCCCTGCAGGATTGTGTGCGAGATGGGGGAGGCCAAGCCCAGCCAGCACGCGGGTTTCGTGGAGATCTGTGTGGCTGTGTGTCGACCCGAGTTCATGGCCCGGTCCTCGCAGCTCTACTACTTCATGGTGAGTCCTGGCCACCAGCGGCCTGGCAGGAGCAGGCCACAGACCTCATTTCCACGATTGCTGGGTCTCTCAAGACCTCGGTGGGCAAACCCAGGGCAAGAAGCTCCTATGCAAGCCCCACTAAATTCACGGGAGTCCTGGCCTATAGTGAGGGAGAACACAGGCTTTGAAGTCCGCGAGACCTGGATTCAAATCCAGACTTTGCTGTGCCTGGCTGGTTGGCTGCAGGTGAGTTGCTTTAGCTCTCAAGGCCAAGTGTCCCCATGTGGCCAGGTGGCACAGGAGGTAGGTGACAGTGTGGACTTTGCATAGTGACTCCTGGGATTTGAGACTGGGCTGTGCCACTTACTACCTGGGTTAACTTCGGCAAGTTGCTTAATATTTTTGTGCCTCAGTTTCTCCATTTGTAAAATGGGGATAATAAGATCATCTACCCCGTGATCTTGTGAAAATGATATAAAATGTGTTTATTACTTCTAGTATCATTTCTTTTATTATTTCTGTGACTACCACCTGTGTGCTCACAGCCCGTCATCCCATCACTCATTCTCCCCACCACCCCAATGGCTTGGTCCCTTTTCTGCTTCTATGCAGAATGTCCGAGGCTGAGTAATTTATAAAGAACATTTGTTTAACTCACGGTCCTGGAGGCTGGGAAGTCCAGGACTGAGGGTCTTCATCTGGGGAGGGCCCTCTGGCTGCGTCGTCCCCTGGCGGAAGGTGGAAGGGCAGGAGAGCACTTGCAAAAGGGTAACAGAGGGCCAGACTCGCTTTTATAACAAACCCACTCCCGTGACAATGAACCCACTCCTGCGGTAGTGACATTACTCTCCTCTTAAAGGCCCACATCTCGGCAACGTTGCACTGGCGATTAAGCTTCCAACACGTGACTGTGGGCACACGTTCAAACCAACAGCCACTCGCCGTCATCCCATCCCGTGGCCCCCTCACCCCTGCCCCACATCTCATTCCCCACCTCCCACCTGCCATCTCCCTCCACCCGCCTCTCGCCCACCACCCCCTCCCTGTCCCGTGGCCTCTCTGAGATCTCACCCCAATCCTCAAATTCCCTCCAGCCTGCACCCTCCCATCTGCAAACACTGCCTGGCAGGTGGTTACGTGGGGCAGGGGCTTCGGGAACCCCTCGGTCTTGTGATTACCGGATGGTGGAGACACGCGCACATTCTCTGCCACTCTTGATCCTGAGCTGCTCTCGGAAGCCAAGATCCTGGAATGGTGGATTTTATGCCTGGGCGTCAAATGCCCTGAAATATGTCATGGAAGTCTGGCTTTCACCCCCTCTCTCCCTCTATCCTTCCTTCCTTCCTTCCTCCCTTTGTCCTCCTTTCTCTCCTCTGCCCTCTTCCGTCTTCCGTCTCCTTCAGCTGGCAGCCATTTATCCCCCGCACAATACCTCTCACCAGATTATTGGATAAATACTTGTTTGAGTTGAATTTTGTAATGTGATGGCTCTGGCCATAATGATGAATAAGACCTGCCCCAGCCCTGCCTCAGGCGGCCCATGGTCCGGAAGGGAAGCGATGACCCCCCAGGCACGAGGACTTGAGCACAGACTTGAGTGAGCTCAGGGCAAACCTCAGAGAGCTGCTCCTGCTTGGGCCTGTGGCTGCGTCCCCCACCTCTGTCCCCTGGAAGCCAGCGGCCTCTGGACACGGTGGCTGTCATTGAACACGGAAGGGCAATGCATATAACGAGAACATGTACATAGGCTGGGGTTCATGGAGATGTCATTTAAACAAATAAACTTATTTGTTTAGGATTTATACCCCCACTTTCTTCTGAAACGAGGGAATTTCTAGTTTAAACCTGGTACACATTAAGCCAGCCAGTGATAAACGTATACATATTCATATATGAAGCATGTACATATATGTTGTATATTATATATACGTAGAAAGACAAAGAGATCAAGACAGAGAGACGATACTCGCCGGGTATTTGCTAAAATTGGCCATGAAATCTGGCTCGGACGTTACCTGGTGGCTGAGGTAGAGAGGGAGGGGACTGCATGGCCACAGCCAGCGCTGGCGTCCTTGGCCCTTCCACTGCCCAGAGGAGTTTTCCATCCTGCGATCATGGCAGCGGCCCTGATGACAGCATTAGAGCGGCCCTGACCTCATTTAGCTGAGGGTTCCTTTGAGCCTCAGCTGCCTCTACCTGGGGTTGGTAGCCAGGCCTTCCGCCTCTGCGGCCAGATCACAGGCCACAGCCACGCGGTGTGCCGCCGTTGTTGCTATATGGCCCACCTGGGCTGTCGGCTCCCATGGACAGTGCGTCCTCCTCTCTTGGTTGTCCCGTTGGTGGCCTGTCCCGAGGCCTGCAGTGCTGGTGGGCTGGGCTCAGCTTCCTTTAACTCCTGATATCAACCTGTCACCCTGTCCCGCGTCTTCCTTTTCCCATTCTCTTTGCCACCACAATGGGCCTCCTTAAATCTTTCCCTTGCCCTCCTGGCAACTGCACCAAAAGATGGGAACAGAGGAAGGGAGGGGGCAGGGGTGGGTGGGGAGGGGGAGAGGCAGGTCAGGGAAGGTGACAGTGGATGCCACAAGGCAGACAGATAGGCTTTGGTCCCAGGGGCCCTGGGGCTCAGACTTGCCTCACTTTTCTGCACGAGGGGAGTCTCTGAGGACCAGCCCTGGGGCCACATGTCTGCTGGACAGTCTTCCAGGGAGGAGGAATGGTGTGAGGCTCCCCCACAGAGCCCCTAGGGGTTCCAGGTGGAAACAAGGGACAGACATCCCTGCGAGTCTCCTCAGAGTTGGGAAGGGACACAATCCCCCTCTGTCACGCTCCCGGCGTCTCAGAGCCCTCACTGCTGGCCTTCCCGCTCAGCAAGGCAGCTCAGGGGGGCACTCTTTGGGCCCCACACACAGAAGCCGCCAGCCCACCTCCCCTCCCCCGAGTCCTGGCACAGCTGGGGAGCCAATCCCCACAGTCATCTGGGGACTTGGGGCACGAGGGGGAGCCCCTCCCCAGTGCCGAGGTTGGGTGCAAGGTCTGGGTCTCCCTCAGTTTACCTCCAGAATCAGGCCAGACTCTGACTGTGGGTTTATTCACCAAAAACCCAAACCCAAACGCCAAGGCCAAGGGCCCCAGATCAGCACTCGGAGCTGTCACAGCTGTCGCCAGCGGGCTCCGTGCAGGGAATGCTTCTCCCGTTCTCTGTCCCTCCATCATGGAGACAAGCGAAGAGGTGGCAAGGAACGCGGAATCTGATTCCCCGTGCAAACCCGCCGTGAAATATTTATGAAGCATGACTTGAATAATTAATAGTTTCTCACAACTCTAAAACATGTCTCCATAACATCCTCTCCCCACCCCGGAATAATTCCCCGCCAGCCGGCCCCTTGATAGCGCCACCACAGAGCTTGCTGGGATTTCCTCACGCTACCCCTCCTAGGACCCCTAACCTGCAGGCTGCCAGGGAGCGCCCACCCCATCCCTCATCTATTGTAACTTCCTTGCGTTTGTTTTTCCTTTTTTTAAAATTTCAAAATATTAAGGGGGTACAAATGCTTTTGTTACATGGATACCTTGTGTAATGCTTGGTGTTGACTGTATCTCTCTAGAACCATCTCTGCCATCCCTGCCTCGAAGCTCGTGTGCACGGACTCTCTCTTTCTCTGACTTTCCCTTCCCTCTCTGGGGAGGTCTGCAGTGCCACTTTACAATGGGACAAAGGGACCATTTGGGGAGGTACATGCTACAGAACAAGAAAACTCTGAAGGACCTTAGAGATAACCACTTTTTTGCCTAGACCCCTGATTTTGTGACCAGAGAGGTTAAGTGTCTTGTCTAGAATCACACAGCATGATCCAGGCAGAGCTGAAAAGGGAGGCCTCTTTCCACAACCTTATCCCACCCTCTTCCTGGTTGAGCCAGGAACAGACCTGTTCCTTGGCGTGGCCCATGCTATGGGGATGCCAGACCTGGGATCCAGAGACAGGACGTGGGGAGCTGGTGAGGCAGGCCTGGGGCTGCAGTCCGTGTGTGTCCCCAGACCTGGACAGCACATGCCAGGCGGGGGGTGTGCAGGCTCTGCTGGGGCCTTCCTTCTGTGGAGGTATCACTGAGGAGGGAAAGTTGCCAGCCGCTCCCAAGAGCCCAGTGGGCTCGACTTTCTGTGCTGAATTCTTTCAGGGGGAGGTAGCTGGGGAAGGGAGAGAGAAATCTTCATTTAAATGCAGATACAGGCTTCTCACCTGGGACTGAAGAAAGTTTTTCCATTAAAATGCTAATGAAAGAACAAACTGCAACTCCAAATCCCAGCTGTCAAGGCCTTTTTCCTGCCCTGCCCCCACTGAGAACCCCACTCCTCAGCAGCCCCATCCTGGCCCAGGGCTACCGCAGCCCTTGACAGCAACTGACCCTTTTGTCGTCCGTCCTGGAGTTTCCCTGGGGCCCTCCCAGCCCATTGCTCTGCCCCTGGTGTTGTGGGCAGCTCTCTGGAGAGGCCTGCAGAAGGGATGAGTCACCTTTCCAAGAACAGAGACTGTAGATTGAAGGGGGCTTGAGAACGTGAGCTCTGGAGTTAGATCTCAGTTGTGCCACTTTTTAGCTCTGTGATCTTGGAAAACTTACTTAACCTCTCTGAATCTCATCTGTAAAATAGGTAGTAATGCCTACTTTATAGAACTGATTGGCGATTAAATTATGTATGTACGTATCTGTTGCTATGGATGAAAAACATACAGCCTAACACTTAAAAAATCAGTACATGGCAGCTATTATTATTACTGTTATTAGTATCAAGATGCAAATTCTCAGGGTCCAGAACATTGACTATCTGCACTGTTAATCCAGAAAAACCCAAACTCTGTAAAAACAATGTAAAGAGGTTTATTGTGAGCCGAATATGTGTGATCGTGGCAGAGGGAGCCATGCCCAACAAGTCTTGAGCAAGTGGTCCCCAGGTGGTGAGGTTATAGTTTGTTTTTAGACATGTTAGGGAGACAGGAATTGCAGGTAAAATCAGAAATCAGTACACGGAAGGTGTGCATTGGTTTGGCCCAAAAAGGCAGGACATCTCCAAGAAGGGTGGAGACTTACAGTTTATAGGTGGGTTCAAAGATTCTTTGATTTGTAATGGTTAGAGAAATAAAGCTTTGTCTAAAGGCTTGGAATGTTTTAAGTTAAGGAGTTAATCAGAGACAAGCCACAATACTTGAAGGATCTGTTATACAAATTGGTGGCCTCCAGTGATTTAACCTTTGCCCTGCGTGGCCTTGGGTCTTGTTAATAATTTAGTACCTTATTGTCACAAAGAGCGTGTTTTGTCAGCCTTATGATCTCTGTTTTGACATTATGCCAGTCAATTGTCCCATCTAAACTCTAGAAGGGAGGGGTATGAGGAGGCGTGTCCAACTTCCCTTCCCGCCATGGCCACGAACTCAGTTTTCAGGTTTTTCTGGGGTCCTCTTAGCTAAGAGAGGGTCTGTTCAGATAGCAGGAGGGCTTGGGATTTTATTTTAGTTCACAACTCAAGCCTGACAAAACTGCCGTGGCTCTCTGGGAGGTCACCATTACTAAATATTCCAAAAGGCACTGGGGGAGAGGGGTGGGGCCGCAGGCCTGCCCAGAAGCCCCCTCCATCCTGTGCTGGTGGTGTCTCAGGCCACATCCTTTCTACGCAGACGCTGACTCTCTCAGACCTGAAGCCGAACCGGGGGCCCATGTCTGGGGGCACCCAAGTGACCATCACGGGCACCAATCTGAATGCCGGCAGCAACGTGGTGGTGATGTTCGGGAAGCAGCCCTGCCTTTTCCACAGGTAACTCCCGCTCTGCAGCCCCAGGGGGGCGGGGTGAGACAGGACAATCTCCCCAGGGCAGCCTGGGTGCCCTGCAGAGTGGGGACAGGCTGCCCAATGCAGGGACTTCCCAGGCTAACTCCTTGCAAGTCCTTCCTCCTCTCTAAGGCAGTGGGCGTTCTCTCTGAGAGACGACTTTGGCACAGTCTGGAGACCTGCCAGGTCCCCACCTGGGCAGGCCCATCATGCTGTGGCCCCTTCATTTGGTGCCCCCATGGCACCTACTCTGCAGAACCCTGGGGTGCCCCAGAACACAGTTCGGGCTCCACAACTGGAGCCCATTCAGCAGGGTCAGGTCCTCTCCAGGGGGTGCAGAGCCAGCTGGGGCTGCCAGGAGCAGATGGGGGCAGCGACCCCAGACGGGCACACCTGTTATAGCTGGGGAAGGGGGCAGGAGGGAGGCAGGAGGTATGTCCAGTGAGCACTCAAGGAGATGTGGCCAGGGACACGTCCTCAGCTAACCTGGGCGTCTCTAGAGAGAGGTTTTCTACAGGAAGCTATGTTGAAGGCCGTGACAGAACTGAAGTCAGACCAGGCCAGGCCTTGCAGCATTAGTGTTCCAGAAGTGATTGTTCTGATACTTGTTAAAGTGGTAGGGAAGACTTTATCCAGGACTGTTGCAATTGATGTCACGACACAGCAATAGGGGAGAGAGATCAGCTCAACTCCAAACATGACAAAGACAGCTGGGGATGGGGATTACAGCCAACAGGCAGAGTGAGGGGTTCGGGGTAGAAATCATTAGAGGAGCCGTCAGGGGCAGTGGGGTCTTGCTAATCCAACTTAAGATTCTGGCTGGAGGCAGGCCAGGGTGGGCAGACACCAAGGCATGAGGAGTTTGATAAGTTGTCAAGGTGATCACATACCAGGTGTGGGGGCTTCTCGCCAAACAGACCTAGCAGGATCCAGCAAGAACAGGGCTGTGCAGACCAAAGACAGGCCCGAAGGTGAGGGTCAGAGGAGCTTGTCCAAAGTTGGGTCAAGGACAACATCTTTGTCACTGGCCCTCGAGCTCTGTGCCTAGGGCGGCTCTCACTCACTGCCTCTGAGGAACCCTGACCCAGGGCCACTGCCCTCCTTTCACCCAGGTACCCAGCGCTGTCTCTCTCCCCTCTCTCCAGGCGATCTCCATCCTACATCATCTGCAACACCACGTCCTCAGACGAGGTGCTGGAGATGAAGGTGATGGTGCAGGTGGACAGGGCCAAGATCCACCAGGACCTGGTCTTCCAGTACGTGGAGGACCCCACCATCGTGCGGATTGAGCCAGAGTGGAGCATCGTCAGGTAGGAGCTGCCCCAGGTGGATCTTAATGCCCACATATCTCAGTTTCCCTTCCTGGCTCTCAAAAGCCAAGAAGAGTTCTAGAGTCCCAGTCCTGCTTGGGGTACTGATGAACTGGGGTTGGTTCCAAACACCTCCAAATTAAACCTTCGTACTGTGGCTCCCTCCCTCCCCTGGGAGCATCTTTGTGCAAGACCCAGCCTGGAGGCCAAGCTCCGACTGGCAAGAGCCCAGTTCCTCCAGTTGGAGGAATGGCTCTGTGCTGGGGGCCCTGTCCCCATCCCAAAGTGACTGTTGGGGTGCCAGTCTGCTCCACTCACTTCCGGCAAACATTGGCAATAACTCTGGTCCTGCCTTCAGGCTGAGGGTGCGGGAGAAGGAGTCAGATCAGGCTTGACTTCTTGGCCTGCCCTGGAAGGAAGCCATGTCCTGACCCCGGAGGGTCCCTCCAGACAGCCATCGCTGTGCTCTCGGAGCCTCCCGACGGCCAGTCCTCGTCTCAGCGTGACCTCTAGCTGCGTCTTTGTTTGTCTTTCCCTCTGCGCAACATCCTCAAGGACAGAGTTTGGATCTTGTTCCCTGGTCTTTCCCGGTGCCCAACACTGATGCACTGAATACATCCTGGAGGGAGAGGACCAAGCATTTGATGCTGTTAGAGAAAGACCCTGGGGCAGGGACTGGGAACCTTTGGTGCTGGTTCTCGCTTAGCCACTCACCTTGGGCAGGCTGCATACTCTTCCTGGGCCTCCACTGCTGGGGATTTGGGAACTCCAGGGTCTCTAGGGTCTCTTGGGTGGTGAGTCTCACACTGGGGAAGGAGCTGTAGGCACACAGCATGGGGCTGCCTTTCCAGGCCCTGGAGGACAAGGGATGAGCAGGTGCTACAGAGGGCATCCTCTCAGCCAGGCTCGTGAGATCACTGGGAAAGCTCTGTGTCGGGCCACGTGGGGATGGAACAAGGGCTTGGGCTCAGAGGAAGTGGCTCAGCCCTGCCCCACTACTTTCCAGCCTGGTGACCTTAAGAATTATCTAACCTCCCTGGGGCCAGAGCTCTTCACCTGTCACCCCCTCAAGGCTCTGAGGGAATCGGTGAGATGCAAAGGCACAGTGCACTGCCCAGCCCTGGGGGTGCAGGCTTCCTACTGTCTGCTTCTGGGGGAAGTGGCCTCCCCGAGCTGAGGCAGGACAGGGATGCCTCCAGTCCAGGGAACAGCCTTTTAAACCAGGGGTCAGTAAACTCCGATCTGTGAGCCGAATCTGGCTGGCCACCTGCTCCTGTCAATAAAGTGTTATTGGCACACAGCCACGCGCATTCGTATATGTTCTGTCCATAGCTGCTTTCTCACCACAACAGCAGAGTTGAGTCATTGCAATGGGGACCATATGGCCATAAAGCCTAAAATATTTACTATCCGGCCCTTTACAGGAAGAGTATGCCAGCCCCTGCCTCGAACCCAAAGGCAAGGCAGCCTTTGCCTGCTCCGCTGAGATGAGCTGTCCTCAGCAGCTGCTCTGTGAGGCCCAAACCTAAGCTTTAGCCACTATCTGAAAGCAGATGCGGAAGACACGGTGCGGAGAGAAGGCGGCCTGGGAAAGCCGTGCCCGGCTCTGACCCCGTGCCTCAGACAGCACACCCTGCCTCTCTCTGAGGAACTCACAGCCTGGTCCAACTCAGTCCTTCCTTGTGCTGTCACAGAAACGGAGGTGCCATCCTCCCTGGTGCTCAGCTGCTGTCCCCTAATTGTGCTCAGGTCACGAGAGAGGTTGGAGATGTGTTCTGGGGCTTCCCGCAGCTCCGGGATCTGCTTAGGTTAACGAGCCTGAGCTGGGGGGGGGCCTGTGTCAGCTGCAGCTTGGCCCGGGCTGCTCGTGAACAGTGAGGGTGGGCATCTGATAACTGCACGCCAAACCGGTGACTGAGAGGATTGGAGGTGGCTGGAGGGCTGGACGTTAGAAGCTCAACTCCTGCACTGCTCTAGGTGGAAGAGCCTCTCTGGGTCTCACAGGAATCTTCCTGCGTGCGTGCGTGTGTGTGTATGTGTGTGTGTGCGTGCGTGTGTGTGCATATGTACACGTGTGTGTGCGCGAGGAGGGAGGGGGAAGTAACTGGCAGTATAAAGATGGGCAGGTGGGTAGATGGGTAGGAACGAATGTGGGTGTGGGTGTCATGGATTCTTCACCTACCGCACATGTAACTAACTTGCTAAAGCAGGATTCTTCTCAAAGAGGCTCTCTGGACTGGGGATCAGGTTATTCCTCACTTCTCTTTGAGTAGCTCCCAAGGAAGGTTCCGTCCAGTAGGGTACTGCCTACCCCTCCACACCTGCGTCTCGGCCACCCTAAGGATGGGCACCAGAGTCCAGGTTTCCTTTGTAAAAGGCTACACAAGATGAACCTCCTGAGTCCTCCCCATTGTTGGTCCCATGCCAGCCAGGGTGCAAGAGACTGAGTCTCAGAGCATTTGCTTTAGATCTCAGCCAGACCAAAGCCTCCAGAGTAGAAGTTTGTAGTGCGATCACCCTGGGGAAGCAAGCTGAGCCCTCAGAGGGTATGGCAGGGATGATCTGGAGCGAGGCTTACATTAGGCCACGGCCCATGTGAAAAGAGTGCCCAGACCAGTGAGTCGCTGGGGTGGAGGGTTGCAGAGAAGAAGGTGGCTCAGATTGGGGGCCTGGTAGAGCCAAGGGGGATGTGCCGTAGACTAGGCTTCCGCAGGGTGTCCACACTGCGAAGGCACTCAGTGAAGGGTGGCCACGGACATCTGGTCATCGCTGTCTTCCCCGTGGCTGCTGAGATGCTCATCCTTATTTTTATGTCATCCTGGTCCCCGTGAACATTGTTATGCTGCCTGGTTATCATGGTCCTGACTGTCATAGCTCAACTCAATTACCGTCATCGTCAAGTGCCATTGCTATTCCTGTGCTTGTGAGTCACACGCTCCTTCTTTCTCCCGGGTCAGTGGCAACACACCCATCGCCGTGTGGGGGACACACCTGGACCTCATACAGAACCCCCAGATCCGCGCCAAGCACGGAGGGAAGGAGCACATCAATGTGAGTCCCGCGCTGGTGGGGCTCCCTGGGCTGCCACCGCACCTGCTGCTTCCCCACAGGGTGGGGGCTTCAAGGACTCGGGCAGCTCTCTGCTCATATGCGGACGATCCACAGCCTGGGACACCCCTGAGCACTGGGATGGTGGATTGGGGGCAGACACAAGGGCAATGTCACTTCTTGGCGTGCAGGCATGGAGGAGCAATGACTCCCGGAGTTTCCAGGCTTTCATACTCTTACTCCGTCCTTCCAACTAGTCCCTGCCACACCCACAGTGGGAAAACCAGAGCTGGGTGCCACCTACAGAGCTTATTCCTGAGTGCCCAATTGTGTGGTCTGGCTACAGAGGAGCTGTGACCAGTCCATAATCCTCCCACATAGACCCCACTGTATACCAAAGGCACCTGGGAGGCCCAGTGTGTGCACTGGGGTGGTGGGCGTGTGGGGATATATTGCATAGAACCCCCACTCTGGCTTGCCCTGCAGATCTGTGAGGTTCTGAATGCCACTGAGATGACCTGCCAGGCTCCAGCCCTCGCTCTGAGTCCCGACCACCAGTCTGACCTGACTGAGAGGCCTGAGGAGTTTGGCTTCATCCTGGACAATGTCCAGTCCCTGCTAATCCTCAACAAGACCAACTTCACCTACTACCCAAACCCTGTGTTTGAGGCCTTTGGCCCCTCGGGGATCCTGGAGCTCAAGCCCGGCACACCCATCATCCTAAAGGTGCGGGAGAGTGGCGGGCAGGTGGGGAGGAGGGCGGGCACTGCTGCATGTCACAGACAGAGTCAGGAGTCACAGGCTCCTCACGGCCAGCATCCCTTGCTGAAGTTGCAGCATAGCCCAGAGTCTGATACATATTCTCTCTGCATTTGTGTTGGGAAGAAAACTCCCTTTACAGGCCAGTTTCACACAAGGCAGGCAGATGCACCCTGGCTATTTGACTCCCAAGCTTTGTTTCTTGAGAGTCCAAGAACTGGGAGGTCAGAGGCTCACACTGCTTCCTCCTAGGTGGCCTTTCGCAAACCACAGCATAGGGTTTCTTTGGAGCATGGATTGCAAATTAATTTGAACTCATGATAATTCGAATCAACCAATGGTGACTAACTGCAACTCTGTGTCAAGAAAGATTCTGAGGCTGCATTTGGTTAAGCTGAAAAGAGTACTTTGACTATTGATTTCCCACGGGGAGAAAGGAACAATGGTGGTATATGCACCATGGATATTTTGGACTTATTGCCAAAGATGGCCTCTTCAGCTCACCAGCAAGAAGGGACCTCTGGGTGCAAGGTCCTGGCAGCAGTGGTCCTGACTCTGGGCTGGGAACTGGGGCTTTCCTGTCCATCTAGGGCAAGAACCTGATCCCGCCGGTGGCCGGGGGCAACGTGAAGCTGAACTACACCGTGTTGGTTGGGGAGAAGCCATGCACAGTGACCGTGTCAGATGTGCAACTGCTCTGCGAGTCCCCAAACCTCATCGGCAAGCACAAAGTGATGGTGAGGCTGGCGGGACCCCACCCAGATGGAGTGGGCATCAGGGGTGAGGATGTGAGGGGTCAGGCTCCATCCGGGCCACCAGGGCTTTCCTGGAGGGGATTCTAGCCCACCGTGAACCTTCCTTGTACCTGCCTCGCACCCCAAGTTCCTTCCTCCTGCCCCACTTTTGAGCCTATCTCTTCCGGATTATCAGTCTTCCCACACTGGCCGGAGCAGCAGTAAGGCAGTGCAGAGCAGCACTGAGTGCTGTGCTAGGTCACCTGCTGTGGGCGAGAGAGCTTTCAAGGACAAGGCCGTGTTAGCCCGGGGAGGTGACAATACCGTGTTCCGTGCCTCAGTCGTCCACCTGTCTAGTGGGGGTGAACCTTACGGGAGCCTGTCGCTGGCTCCACGGTGCACTGTGCTGACGTCCCAGCTGTGGGCGCTTGTGAAGACGACAATACTGAATATGAGGACCTACGGATTTTCATCTGGGGGTGGCCTCACCTGCCCCGTCCCACAGCCCCCACCTGCCCGGCCATAGACGGCAGCAATGAGACCCCTCCCGGGCAGTGCTTTCCCTCATCCCGCCCTGGGTGACCCGGGACTCTTCCCCAGGCTGCCCTGCCCCCACACCCAGCCCCCTCTCGCCCGGTGTGCCCGCAGGCCCGTGTCGGCGGCATGGAGTACTCCCCGGGGATGGTGTACATCGCCCCGGACAGCCCGCTCAGCCTGCCCGCCATCGTCAGCATCGCGGTGGCCGGCGGCCTCCTCATCATCTTCATCGTGGCCGTGCTCATCGCCTACAAACGCAAGTCCCGTGAAAGCGACCTCACGCTGAAGCGGCTGCAGATGCAGATGGACAACCTGGAGTCCCGTGTGGCCCTGGAGTGCAAGGAAGGTATTGAGTGACCAGGCGGCCGTGGCCCAGGCTGGACGCTGTGTGTGTGCGTGTGTGTGCATGTGTGTGCATGTGCACGTGTGTGTGTGTCTCATATACAAGCAAGCAGGTGGGCAGCAGGCAGCAGTGCTGAAGGCCGTGTGTCCTACCTGCAGAGCCCTGAGGCCATGTCCAGACCAAACCCATGCCTAGCAGGCCCCACCCCGAAGCACCAGGTGAGCTGAGGCCTCTCTGCCCTCTCCTTCAAGGTGTCAGACTGGGATCATTTCACACCCCCTACAGCAGCCTCCAGAGCCAGAATCCTGGCTGGGTGGGCTTTGCACTCTAGAAGATGCCTGGGGGTGTGACACATTCCAGCAATCTCCAGGTCTCTTCCTTGAGCAAGAAAGTAAGCTGTAGGGCTGATCTGTGATTTAGAAGGAACAGTGTTTCACAGATTGTATTTAAGAAAAATTACAAACACCACCATAAAGTGAAATCGGCTGCACTAAATCCAAGAAGGAAATTTAGGCATCAGACGCTTGTAACCCCCAGGATATCATTTTGTGAGTCACCCTGGGAGGATCAGAGCTGGCTCTTTGCCGTGGGTTCATGCGTTTAAACCCTCCCCGTACCTGGGGCTCTCACATCACACCGCGTCCCGCCAGGGTGGCCACGGCTCTTTTTGATGGGGAAGTGGATCCATTCCATCCCCTCTCCACATCCTTCAGCTGTCAACACAGCATCCGCCTTGTGGGACTGTTAATTACTGCCTTTTATTATATTTACGCTGCTTAATTTTTTTCTCGGCAATGTACTCTTTCCTCTAATTAGGTGTAGTGATTAGAATCTCTTTTATGTGTGGCAGGCACGAGGCTTTGAATGTTGGAAGAGCTTGGTGACTTCAAGGAAAGCTGCAGACCGATAAAAAGCCAGCCCTCTCCTTCTCCTCCCCACAGCTGAGCACCCCACCTGGGAGGGGACAGCCGTGGGGAGCGTGAACGTCCCCAGAAAGGCAGGACTCAACAGTCAGACAGGCATCTGGCCCCCGAGTGTCAGGGGAGGCCCCAAGAGGGAGCGTTGGCTGGGGGAGAGCTGGCTACAGGGTGGGAAGTGGGGTCCTACAGCGAAGGACGGTGGGATCAGCCATGGCGGCACTTTCCGGGGGTTCCCAGAGCTGCTGGACATTTGCAGGGCAGCGTTGGCACAGCACAGGTGTCTTCTTGGGGACTTTACAGTCGGCCAGGATGTCACTCACTCACAAACCCATGAGGCGCCCAGCCTGGCCCTTCACAGGCCTGAACTTCTGATACATAAATACACAAATGTGTGTACACACACTCCTACCCTCCACATGCTCACACACTCATAGACATGCCTACACGCTCACACGCTCATGCAGCCACACATACTCATACACACTGACATACACGCTCCTGCACTTATGTACTCACACACTGACATACACGCTCATGCACCCACACTAACAGACTTGCACACACACTGACAGACTCACACTGAGAAGCATTTGTACAGCCACGCTCATGCTCGTGCACACATTCCCACACACTCCTATAAGCATGCACACACGTGTTCCTCACGTGGGACATAGACCAGTGTTGGCTGGGACTTTGGTGGCAGCATATGCTGAAAGGCCTGTTGACACCCCTTTTACACACACACACACACACACACACACACACACACATATCAGTGCAGCCTCCACGTGGATGCCTTTGGGTTATCTGCCATCAGGGCCACTCTACATGGCAAGAACCCCTGTGTCCGTGCGACCAGAGCAGAGGGGAAGGGGTGCAGGGAAAGAGGAGCAACAGGAGAGGCTCCAGCGGCCTTTCCCGGTCTCCGGGTGGTGTCCCCTTTGTCCTTGCAAAGGAGCAGCCTTGATATTCTCCTGGCACAGAGAGCCAAACCCGTGGGCCTCAAGTCTGCTCTGCAGGCTGGAGCTCCGCCAAATGCACGGGGAAGGGCGGGCGGGGCCCCTGCCGGCAGTTCCTGGGGTGGCTGTGTTGTGTTTATGTGACCACCACAGCCCACTGTACTTGCTTGCTTCTGGGGACTCTAGACCCATGTTGGGCTTGTGAATCCCATCTGAGCTCACTCACAAAGTATTTTCCCCTATTCTTGAGTTCATATAAATAGAAATATTGGGAGCAGGGGATGGTTAAATTCACACCTAATGGGTGTGGTTCGTGCTGCCTGGGGGATGGGCACGCTTGTAGCTCTGACTTAGGGGGTGCAAAGGCAATTTATGTGACCAAAGCGTTTGTACCCCCGTAATACTCTGAAATTAAAAAAATTAAAAATGGAAATATTGGTTAGTCACTGTCCACTGGCTGTTCTTCTTTGCTGACATGTGTTACTCCATCCTAGTTGTGCATGTGAACATGTGCATGTGTGTGCACACATGCGTGTGTATGCGTGCATGTGTGTGTGTGTGTGCGTGTGTATGTGCACCAGGGAGAAAGGCAGAGCCAGGAAGGCTGGGTGCCTCACCTTTGAGGACCTCGGGCTGCACAGCATGGACTTTCCCGGCTGGGGCTCTGTGACTCTGTCCATCTGGAGGCCTGAGCTGCCTCCACCCACAGCAGTGCCCACATGCTGATCATAATTCACCATCAAGTAGCATCACTTTGAGGAAGGAAGGACAAAGATATCTCCTGTGTATTTATACAGAAGGAATACATTAGCATGTCAGAGCCTCTGCTTAAGCCCTCTTTGGAGGTTCAGTGGCTCTTGTGAGCTTCATGGTCCAGAATTGTGCCTTCAGACATTTTTCTTTTTATCAGAAGAAATTGTTCTGAAATCCTATAAGGAAACCTATAAAACACAGCATCAGAAACAGATCCTTCACCACTGGAACCTCTGCCTTCTCTCACCCATCTCTCTACATGCTCCCAGCACATTTTACAAACCAAAGCCCTTTGTCTTTGGATGGGCAGGTCCATCCTGGCCCCAGCAGTAGCATGAATCTGTGCACAGCCTTCCCCACACCCCACACTTTGGAAGGGATTTGGCCCAAGACAAGTGTCCTTGTGCTGTGTATTTCTCCCACGCTGACACCATTCATCCCAGCTACTTAACACTCCTTCCCCAGTTATTCCCGCACCTCTGTGGTCCACTGTGCAGGCCTCCGGGTGCCCTGAGTGAGGGTTCAGCACACTCGGAGATGCGGGTGGCTCTTGGGCCCACCCCAGCCAGCAGTCTCACAGGCTTCTCTCCCTGCCAGCTTTTGCCGAGCTGCAGACAGACATCCACGAGTTGACCAGTGACCTGGACGGAGCTGGGATTCCCTTCCTGGACTACAGGACTTACACCATGCGGGTGCTGTTCCCGGGAATCGAAGACCACCCTGTCCTCCGGGACCTCGAGGTGAGAAGCTGGCGTTAGAGCAGGGAGCGTGTTGGCGATCTTCGAGTCCATCCTCACTCGGAGGTGAGAAAGCTGAAGCCAGGCAGGGGACACAACTTGCCCAGGGTCCCTCAGCTTGGTGGCAGCAGCCTGTCCCCCTGGTGGAGATGGGGCCAAGCCCCCTCAGAGCAGAGATGTGAGTAGGGCTTCAAGTCACAGGGGGTCATGGAGCCCTTAGAAAATTAAATGGACATTGAAGAACTTCTCCCCAGAAAAACTGCATATAGACAGAAACAAAAACTACGGCAGATAAATTGAGGAAGTTCATGGAGCACTGTTTAAGAGACCAGGCTACAGGGGATTTTATTCACGCAGTTGGTGCTCAGCATATAAGGGATTTTACCACTTGGTGCTTGGTTGGAAAAGATAAATGTTGTATTTGGAAAGGAGGTGGAAATGTGAATGATAAAAACTTACCGTCTCTTCTACCAGCAGGGACCTCATCCCCTAAACATTTTATCCCACCTCCTGTCCCGCACGGCATCTGACTTATGTACATATTTATACTACTCTTTATTCTGAAAGGGCTTTGGAATGGCTTGTAGAGATAAATACCAGAGAAAAGAGAAATATATAAATGAGGGAACCAGGACAAAATAATAATCATAAGGAATAATCACTATTAGTTGACTGTTGCTAATATCTTGGCACAGTTTAAGCACTTTGCATGCATGCATTCACTTCGCCTCCCAAGAACCCTGTGGAGTACTAAGCCCATTTTATAGGTGACAAGACTAAGGAGATGACTGAGTTCAGTGGTTGCCTGGGGCCACAGAGCTGGAAGGGGCGGAGTGAGGGTTTGAGCCCAGGCAGTTAGACTCCCAATGACAATCTGTGCACTCGACTTCTGGGTGCCACGTCCATGGCCTTATGGCTCTGGGTACTTATCAGGGTGGATCCAAAGTCTATAGCCAAGGCAACAACAGAAATAAGATTGATTCCAAGATTTACATTGTCCATAAAATAAAAATAGACCCATCACTCAGGAGGCGCATGGTTTTTCAGGTACTGACACCTGAGGGTCTGTCTGCGTGGGCTTTCCAAAGGGTATGCAGCAGACAGTCACCTCTGCAGCAAGCCCAGCAAGTCCTCAGTGACATTCACAACACACACATTTCTCCAAACTTGCTTGTTGAGTGACGTGCGTTTGTGTGTGTGTGTGTGTGTGTGTGTGTGTGTGTGTGTAGTGAGGGCAGGGGCATTTCTGTCTGGGGAAGACTCCCCTAGGCTGATAGACACCAAGAGACACTTTCCAAGGCTGGAGACAGTGGTCTCTGTGTCCTCACTGATAACCCATCTTTTTTGTCTGCCTACATACATGTGCATGTGTGTGCATATATGGATGCGTGTACCCATGCACAGAGTGCTATGTGCATCACGATGCTTTTTGTTACCCGTTTCCTTGTCATGCTCCCTGCCTCTGCCCCTCCCCCATTCCCACTCACATTTCTCTCTTTTTCTCTCTCCTCCAGCCTCACCTTTTGTTTGCTTCAGAATACCAGGGTTCTTAGAGCACTGGACAGTATGCAAGTTCCTGGGTAAAGGGAGACACGGGAGTGATGAAAAGATAAGACATGAATGTGAGTGTGTGAGTGTGTGTGTGTGGGTGTGTGTGATCTGATGTGTAGACTGTGCCCATGCCTTATTTATCTTTGCAATTCTAATTTCCAGCAGGGCAGAGTGCTTGGCACAGAGCAGGTATGCAGGAACTGGTGAATGATTGAATAAATGAATATCTGTGCGTCTGTCCGAATTAGGGTGGAAAGGGCCATCCTGGGTGGAAACTATGTTTGAACATCCCATATCTCCTGTGGACGGGGTGGAGAGCAATCTAAATAAGATCCAACCAGGCTGAGTATATAAAGTTATTCCCCTTTCTTCACTAGCTCAAAAGTCCAAGTCTAAGTAAGTTTCCTTTACAGATATAACTTTTAAATCAGATTTCCTAAGAACTTTTACCACCCACATTAGCATGCGGTTATGAGAGATCCAGCTCCCCTGTGAGATCCAGGGATCACATGTGGATCACTGTTTTCTTATTCATTTGCTTCCAGTCCCTTCTTGTCCTAGAATCACTTCTCCCTCTTGGTGCTCGGGCCCTGAGTACGGGAACGAGCTGTTGATGAATCTAACCCAGTGTCTCCCGACCCTTTCAGCCATTGGGATGGCTGCCCGCTGTTGGGGAGTGTGAAGAAGGAGGTGTCCTCTTGCTTCAGGCTGTCCTGGAGGGTGGGCCACCAGGCCCCCTTGTCTGGGGCCCTCTGGGTGAAGTCCAGGCATTCAGGGAAGGGGCTTCCCAGGCACGAGTCATGCCCCAATCCTTTAAAACCACAGAGCAGTCAATCACCCACTCCCAATTTCAAACTGTCATTGGCTCCTAAACTCTAACCTATTGGGTTACAATTAAAATTTACTATCCAGTTTTATACTTGCAGACTTCAACTCAATTAGAGGACCGTCTGGTGCATAAAGAAAGTCTTGTTTCAGAGTGGCATTTGCTTTGGGGGAGGGTGGCAGGCTACAGAGGGGAATTGTTCTGGTACTCCTCACCGAGACACTTCACTTCCATCTCCTCCCATCATAAAATGGGGAGAAAAGTCCTGCCATCTGCACCCCAAAACACCGTGCGGATGCATTAGCTATCTGAGAAACTGTGGGCAAAGGGATATATGAAAAGCAGTCCACGGCGCTGGGAAGGCAGGTAATAAACTGGCTGCTTAAGTGCGCACGGTGTGTGCCTAGCACTCTGCGTACATTATCTTATTTAATGTTCATAAAACATTATGGCACAGGCACTCATCGTCTCATTCTACAGATGAGGCTGTAGAGCTCAGAGGTGGTGGAGTTTCCCTCCACACAAGTCACTGTGGTCTCTCTGGTTCCAAAACCCATGCTACCAAACAGAATGCTATTTCATTTCAGGTGGCTTTGCTAGAACCTTCCTTCACAGGGCTCCGGACTTGCTGCCCAGAAGACATGTGCATTTTGCACACAGGGAAAGTGCAGCCGCAGCAAGAAGTCCAGAGTGCATCCTTACACCAAGTGTGCCATCTGGCCAGTCCATGCCCTCTTCCACCTCTCCAATGCCATAGTGCCACACCTGCACGTGGGTTTCTCCCTTCGAAAGCCAGCCTGAGTGGGTGGGAGGCCCTGCAGGAAAGGCTGCAGGGAGACATCAGAGTCAGCTTTCAGGCTGCTCCCATGCCCAGGGGTACAGCTGGACAAGGATGGAGGAGCCCTTAGGAGCCAAACAAACTTATACCTGGAAATCCAGCACTGCCTGTCACCAGCTACATGGCCTTGGGACAAGTTCAATAGATTCTCTGGGAGACTGTTAACAAGGAGATCATAACTCACTCTTGCAAGGTCATTACCAGACTTACTTGAGATAATGTATGTAATGTGCCCAGCACTGTGCATTGCATGTGGTGGGTATCCAAGAAGTGGCATTATCCCTGATTATTAGGACAAGTCGTAGAGATGCTGTTCTGAGTGGTTTGAAGGACAGAACATGGCATGTGTGCGGGGGGTGGGCACAGAGTTGGGAGATGGACAGATGCACAGGTTGAGGCCTGAGATGATGGCAGGGGAGGCTGCCCTTCCCTCTTCAGCCGCCAGTGCAGTGGGGGACTGGGGGAGCCAGGCATGAGGCCAGCAGAGGCTGGGGCCCCTGCAGGGTGTGACAGATTCACCAGGAGGGGCTGTGCAGAGAGCTCAATGAGCCTGCTTAGCTCTGGCGAGTTCCCGTCTCTCTCCTAGGACTGTGGAGAGTCCCTGCTCCAAGTCCCAGCAGCATAGCAAGAGAAATGAAAATGGACCTGCTCTAGCAATGTGCGTGTTTCTTTCCTACAGCTCCCAGCTCCGTGGGAGCTGCTGATGGCAGGCAGCTCGGAGAATGCAATGAGAGCTCCTGTCTGCAGAGCAAAGGACCGGCCCTCAGGGTTCCCACCACGGAGGGGGCCGGGGGACCCGGGAGCTGGCCTCCTGGTTGACCTTCTGAGGGCAGGGCCTGGGTGTGCAGCATCCCTGCCCCCTGCCAGCACCTCGCCCCAAGCAAGCCTGGAATACAGGGGGCTCAGTAATGAGTGACAAGACCGTTCTGCCACCTTCTGTGACTTTGGGCAAACAAGGCTTTCTCGGGCCGCCTCCATCTTTCTCAGTTTAAAACTTCCAGAGTGGAGCAGGATAAAATAGCTGCCGTTTGGGAACTCAGCTGTGCCTCGGGCTTTTCCTGCGTTTTCTCCCTCGGTCCACATGGCCCCATGGGATGGTAAAGGAGGTGCTGATGGCCCGAGTTCATGGCCTGGCATGGCCCTTCTGTGTCTTGGAACTTTGGGACAGCTCCTTAGCCTCACGGGTTCCCTAGAGTAATCATGGGAACTACCTTCCCAGTGCTGGGCACTCTGACTGGGTCAGTATTCCTAGAGCACACAGAATAGTCATCTGTGTGGAGTAAGGCCTACACACACGTTGGCTGTTAGCGCCTTTGTTTTGCTGGCAAGGAACCCGAGTCCACCAAGGCCCTGCCACCAGTACGTGATTATGACAGAATTAAACCAGGTTTAACCAGCTCTGAAACCACGTCCGTCACTGCCTCACACGTGACACTCCTTCTGAAAGCCCTGAAGTGTCTACCCCACTGGGACACAGCACCTCCGTGGCTGTCTCTCTCCTTCTCTTTGCCTCCCCACACCCACCCCAGGAGACACTCCCTGCTGTGTTCTCAGAGGGCGGAGCCTATGGTTGACTCTTTAGGTAGACTTTGTGTTTTAACAGAAGTTTTCATGCAGAAAGATGCACAAATGGCCGGTGCACAGCCAATGAATTTTCCCCAGGTGAACACACCCATCAAGCCAGTGTCCAGACCAGGAAGCAGGATATCACCAGCCTTCCAGAAGTCCCTTGTTCCCCTTCGGTCACAGCCACCCCCCAGAATAGCTATGCTCCTACCACCATTGATTTTACCTGTTTTTAAAATCTTTATTGAAATGGTGATATGTAAAGAGTGTGCCCTCCTTAGTGTCTGACTCTTTTCATTCCCTGTGTTGGCAAGATCCATCTGTTATTGCAAGTAGCAATGGGTCACTCACCGTCATTGCTATGTAGTACTCTATCCAGTGGAATATGCCACAGCTCCTCAATCCCCTCCATTGTTGCTGGACATCTGGGCAGTGACGGTTTGAGGCTGTGACCAACAGTGCTGCTATGTATGTCCTTGCACATCTCAGAGGTGCATCCCCATGCCTAGCTCTGTTGTTGACTCGTGTTTGCTGGGTGGCTGGCACCCCCTTGCAGGGTTCTTCCAGGGAACAGATGATGCAGGCAGGGAGATAAAATTGTCTTCCTTCCCTTCTGCTGGATACAGCAGGATCTCAGAAAGAGTCTGTACGAAAACATCAGTGCTAGAGTTAGGGAGTTCTTTAGACTGCTGGGCTTCATCTTTCCCCTTTTTAGGTGGATAAACTTGCCCCCCAGAGAAGTAAAGTGACTTACTCCAGGTTGCACAGCCTGGAGATACTCCCTGCCTGGCCCAGCTGTGCCCGGCTCATCAGCCTTCCAGGGAGACCAGGGCTGAGCCCCCAGGAGAGCAGCCGTGTTCCCTAAGGTCAGGGCTGCAGCACACGCCCTCTCAGAAGAGCCTGCCCGTTGTCCCCAGGAGGTGACGGTGCCACTGCCACCCCCATTGGCTCATCCTCCTGTTCTCTG
>CAUYRT010048461.1:0-19793 GCA_963574885.1 Lepilemur ruficaudatus
CACATGTCGGCACAAACAACCCTGCTCAAATTACAGAGGCTGGACTTGGAAACTCTCTGTCATTCACTCTATTCACCAGACCTTGCACCAACTGACCACCACTTCTTCCAGGCTCTGGACCACTTCTTGCAAGGAAAAATATTCAATTCTCAACAAGCTGTGGAAAAAGCCTTTCGTGATTTCATAGCCACTCACTCTCCAGGCTTCGATGCTGGCATGATCAAGCTACCGTTAAGATGGCAAAACTATGTCAATAGTTTAGGGGCATACTTTGATTGTACTGCTTCTTTTTTGAGATATAATAAACTGAACTTCTGATTAGAAATCAGATATTTCATATTTAATGACCTAAATATAAAGGTTAAAATGAGAATAATGGAACATATGAAAGGCAATGCTCCAATGAAAGTGTCAATTATTACTAAGCAGTATAGTGCATTAATTATTGAAATGGAAAGGTTATTGATGTGGTTAGAAGATCAAAATAAGTGTAACATTCCTATTAGCCTAGCATTGATACAGCATTTGGTGAGTCTTTTGAAATTTCTGTTATCTCCTATCTAAACTTTTTGTATGAGTTTATTTTTATCTTCTTTTTGTTTGGATTAAAGAGCACAATATTTTCTGTAACTTATTACATTATAGGGGTGGTGTTACTATTATAGTATTACACTGTATTGTTATTACCACATATACACCATTATAGTATTGTTATTATTACTACCACCCATATATACACGGTTCATCAGGGATCCAAGTTACATGTAAATCCAACCTACAGATGTTCTCAGGAATATATCTCATCTGTAACCCGGAGACTGCCTGTATGTTAGCTGGTCACTACAGAGTATTTGGATATTTATTGCTAAAACAAATGCTAGAGTTTATAACATAGCTGTGTGTGTGTGTGTTTGTGTATGTGTATACATGTATGTTACTGAGTATTTCATTGTCTTCCAAAGCCTCTGGGAGGAGAATGGAAAACCTTGGCATAGCCTGGCAGATTTATGGCTGCCCCTTAAGTTCACAATAATTATTAAGCCTCATAACAAGGCAGGATATCTATAGTAAAAGACTTACTGATGTTAACACTCTTTAAAAAAAAAAAAAAAAGCAACAACTATGGTTCCTCTATTCTGACATCCTGAAATGTAGTTTTTGCCTCTTGTATTATTTCTACTGTTAATTTAGAAAAAAGGGACTGATGAGTGCTGCATTTTATATTTTTAATAGTCATGATTGAATTTATTTATATATGGTGTGTCAAAAGCTTTGGAGTATAGGTACTAGGTGGTGTTATGAATAATTTCAAAAGGTAAATAAGGTCTTTTTTGGTAAAAGTTTTAATATTTTTCTTTCTGTAGAAAGGAATTATAGCTGAAAATTCTCAGGGGAAATTTTTTGGTTCAGTAGCATTAGGGAATTAATATACTTCCCTGTATGTATACTTTAGTTGCTCTTGTGTTAGTGCTTATGGGCTTCTGGGTTTCTCTGTAGCAGTCAGTGTATACTTTGGATGCTTTTATGTTTGCTCACATGGCTGTCTGGGTTTTTCCATAGCAACACCTTTTTTTCTTTTTTGAGTTGTAAGCAAATTAAATTAATTTGATCTAGAGTATATCACACTTACTGAAACTCTTGAAGTCCTAGGGAATGAAAATATCAAGAAAAGAATTTGAGTGATTTACTTTTCATAAAATATTAATTTGTGTTACTGCCGTAGGTTGGAAACTGGTATAGATGTGTTTTATAACAGGCTGATATTCTACGCATGTAAGGAAATTTGCACTTATTTCTTGATTACTGAATCTTTAGAATCTAGACAGTACCTTCTTTTCACAGAAAATGCTCAATAAATCTTAGTTAAATGGAATAAAGTGATATAAATGGAATAAAGTAATCAGTAATTCAGAGTTATTTATTTTAATAATTAGTGATAGCATGGCACAAGGAATTAAACTTATTAGTGCTTTTTATTTAGAAAAAATTTTTTAGAGACAGGGTCTTGCTCTATTGCCCAGGCTGGAGTGCAGTGCATAATCGCAGCTCACTACAATCTTGAACTCCTGGGTTTAAGTGATCCTCCCACCTCATCTCCCTAGAGTGCTGGGATTATAGATGTTAGTCACCACGCCAGCCGGCTTTTTACTTTTGGTAAAAATTGAAAATGTTTTAGCTCTCAAGATTTTTCTTTTACCTGTGTTTTGTAATTTTAGTACATTTATAATACTGTTAAATGACTAAGTTCTGGAAGTTTCATTGATAGCATAAAGTTTTTCCCTCTTTCCTGTATAGCCCCTTTTTGGCAAGTGAAAGCTATGCTGGCTTTGAGATTTTTGCTTTATTCGTATTCGTTTTTAAAATTTTTCTAATTGTTAGTTTCCAAAGGAATTGACTTGTTATGGGGCTATGAATTCTTAATTTTAAAAAATACACTAAATTGTCATGCACTGAATGCTTTAATTTAGTTGCTGAAAGCTAAAGAGTTTAGATTTTGAGATGCTTAGAACTCTTGTAACTATAATATAAGTACAGTTTATACCATTAGTGCTTCCTTATATGGTTACCTCTAACTTCAGTGGCCTTATTTTTGCCTTTACTATCATTAATATTCAGAGGAAGTAGCTTATAATTGTTTTTTAGGTAAAGAAAGTTTTAAAAAGTTACTTATCTAAAGGGCTGTGACATCTGTGGCAAGAAGGAGGCCAGAGGAAGTGGAGGTACATTGTTTAATAAGGAATCAAAATGAACAGTTCACATACGCTGGTGTTTGTTCATTTTACTTGTGCAAGAGTGCTGGTCATGTCAGAATTATTTTGAAACGGTTGGTTCAGTAATTTGGCCTACTGTCTTTTTTTCTCTATAACAGTTTTTCTGTTTTCTACTACACCTTGCACATCCACCAATCCAAGACACCCTATAGGTGAGTATTTTTCTAGTTCTCAAATAGCATCAGTTATTCCCGAGACAGTTGACGCTTCATTAAATTAGGCTTTATTTTTCTACTCTGAAATAACTGGTTGTTTGATTTCACAGAATGTATTTTACTACACAACTTTAAAAGTTACCAGTAAACTGCTGAAGAGCTGTTTTTATATTACACACACAAAAAAGATCACAGTAAGATTGAACTTTTTCCCTGATATTTATACTGTAAGAATTTTTAAATGCAATTTTCAAACTCAACTTTTTTTGAATTTTCATTATAAAAATAGGAATTAGAACAGGTTGGTTATAAGTTTAAAGAAAATATAAAAGTCTATTTTAATATTCTGAGATAATGTGGAGTAAGGAATTAAAAAGAAAATTTGTTTTAGTAGTTAAGCATGATTTTCCCCTAAGTGCTTAGGAGAAAAATTATAAAACTATTCCCTGGATATTTGTATCTCATATACTTAGGTTAATTCTCAGTTTATGTAATTATACATTCATGGATCAGAAAGCCTTTTTGTTTTCCATATTCATCTTAGACTTGTCTGATTTTTTTCCCACTTTAGATTTTCATAGTTTAAAGAATTCTGCCAAGAAGGATATTGTCCTAAAGGCTTTGGAAATAAACAGTGTCTAAATTTTTTATAGGGTCAATAGGATATCTTGTTTAACTTGTTAATTTTGAGGGGATTGAATGAAAGGAAGAAGAAAGACATAGGGAAAAAAAACCCATCTCTTTTACAGCTGGTGATGCTTGCCTAGTTCAGCCTTGCAAATACAGTTAAATCACAGGTTGTATTTAACTTCTGGATCTGTGAAATTTTTGTTATCACTTAACCTTTTGTTGCTTTGCCCATCCTCATTGTTACTTAACTGCTAGATGTTCTCAACACATAGTCCTGGAAAACCTAATCTAGAAGTAGTAGAGTGAAAGGCAAATTTTTATTTTTTTTAAAGGCATGTTTTCACATCTCTCTTATCCCCTGGGCTTGTGGTAACTTGCATGGCTGAATTAGATGGTTAGTTTTTTGAGGTTTCTCAGTAAGCTATAGCTCATTAGTCTTTTTCATATGATTCTCTCTCTCTCCCTGCTTATTCTTTCTAGTTTTATCAGCATGGAGTGGAGAATTGGAAAACAACAAAAGAAGTCAGTCACTGTCTTCCACATACCATGCCTGAGTAGTGTGGCATGTAAATTTTTAAAAAATAAATGCCTCAGTTGCCTTTGTGCTTCTGTGTGGTTCCTTCCTTTTGCCAATATTTATGCTTGTTTTTCTCTTATGAATTTTCTACAAGAACTGTGGAAAAAAATAATCCTTGGATTTCCAAGATCCAGGATAGGAGGGTGCGTGTTTGCAGAAAAGGTCAAAATTTGAGAGTCCTGAAGGAGTTGTACTGTACAACTGTTCTGGATTGGTGGATATGCAAATATTAAGGAAGGGAAGGAGCAAATATTACTTTCGATGTGAGTGATCATAACATCTACATTTTTTCCAATTTGGGGGAAAAATTTATTTGAGCCTTTTTCATCTGGTTTATTATTGATTTGACAATACATTTTATTTTACACAGGAAATTTAAAGCTGTATAAAATGTATTTTAAAAACTCATGCAAGTGGTAAGCTTACTCATTAAAGAAAAATAATCCTTTTGATTCTTAGGAATGTTTCTGATAATCCTAATCATTTTTAATGTTAGAGTCTTAATTCTGTGTTTTGTACATTACGTAGACTAAGTAATTGAAATGTGTTTAAAATAAGGGAAAATAAGTAGAGCGTTTTAGGAATAGAATTCTCAAGTTAGATTGAAGAAATATAGTCAGATTTTTACATTTATACTTAAACTTTTTAAAACAATGAAGTGATGTCATAACATGTGAGAATTTATTGGTGGGCTGTTAAGCTATAGTAGTTCTGCTTGGCAGCTTACTAGTAGTCAGTATGGTCCATTGGCAGAGGGTGACTGAAACTATGGTGAGGACTCTTTTAACACCTGAGGAAAACTTCATTTTGTATTTTCTGACAATAGAAGTGTCTCAGAACTCTTTGCTAATTTATTACTCTTTAGAGAAGAGTATTTTTTGACTATTTTATGAAAGACTGAACTAAGGTAATGGGAAGTGAACAAGTAGTTCAGCAGGGAGTTCATTAATTTTAAGCTTTAGGATGGTGCATCTCGGTTAAAATGTTTAATTCATGTTAAGTGATTTTAGGCAGTGTGCTCAAACATGTAAACTGTGTCATCATTTACTTCTTTGTATAAAGTTCACTGATAGCACTCTAACTTGGGTGACATATAGGTGCATGTTTATCTCTTTATTTGCAGCATATTTTATAGTGGTATTTTGCTTTATTATTTTTATGTAGAAAGTGGAACAATTTGATACCTTTATTCTATTAACATATACTGAATAGGAATAATTAAATGGCAAAAAATAACCCCTTTTTTGGTGGGGCAAGGGTAGATAGAAGCTGTATGTAAAGCTTGTGCATCATATCTTAAAGAACTTAAATTTGGGGGCTGAAACTAATGACAGTAACAGGCCTGACACATTTCATGTATTTGGAGGTCACTGGGTAGATTTTAGAATAATCAGTTTGAGTTTTAATTACTGATTCTTTCCCTAATTAGATTTTTCGTGAAGCTCGAAGAACAGTACCTAGTATTGTTTACATGCCTCACATTGGTGATTGGTGGGAAGCTGTCAGTGAAACTGTGAGAGCAACTTTTCTGACATTGCTACAAGATATACCATCGTTTTCACCTATTTTTTTATTGTCTACCTCTGAAACCATGTACAGTGAACTGCCTGAAGAGGTAAGAATTGATTAAATATTTATCTTTCCTTATTATATTGTTCTAATATAGTTGGCTTTGTAAATTGGACATTTTTAAATTACTATAAAATCAATACTGTCAGCAGTCATATCCTGGCTATAACTGTTTATTAGCCATGTGAGGGAGGCAAGTTATTTAACATTCAAGTTTTGGTTTCTTTTTTTGGTATAATAGTGATAGCTTCCTTAGTGTTGTTGTGAAGATTGAGATAACTCGTGCTTAGAACAGAACCAGACATATATATATGTAGGTTGAGCATCCCTAATCCAAAAATCCAAAATCTGAAATGCTCCAAAATCCAGAACCTGAGTGCCACTATGAAGTCACAAGTGGGAAACTCCACTCCTGACCTCATGTAATGGATTTCAGTCAAAATACAGTCAGTACTTTGTTTCGTACATAAAATTACTGAAAATGTTATATAAAGGACGGGCGTGGTGACTCATGCCTGTAATCCTAGCACTCTTGGAACTCTTGGAGGCCAAGGCGGGCGAATTGTTTGAACTCAGGAGTTCGAGACCAGGCTGAGCAAGAGCGAGACCCCATCACTACTAAAAATAGAAAGAAATTAGCTGGACAACTAAAAATATATAGAAAAAATTAGCCGGGCATGGTGGCGCATGCCTGCAGTCTCGGCTACTTGGGAGGCTGAGGCAGAAGGATTGTTTGAGCCCAGGAGTTTGAGGTTGCTGTGAGCTGGGCTGACGCCATGGCACTCTATCCTGGGCAACAGAGTAAGACTCTGTCTCAGAAAAAAAAAAAATTGTATAAAATTACTTTCAGATTATGTATATAAGGTGTATATTTAACATAAATAAATTTTGTGTTTAGACTTGGATCTCATTCCTGTCCCTAAGATAATCTCATTATGTATGTGCAGATATTCCAAAATAAAATTTAAAAAATCCAAAATCCTAACCATGTGTGGTCCCAAACATTTCAGATGAGGGATACTCAATCGATAGTACTTTCTAAGAAAATTGTAGCTGTGTCATTATCAATTCCATTGTAATTATCCTTTTCATCCTATCATCCCCAAGATCATTTGGTCTTTGGACCTTTCAACTCTTCTCATTGGTAGCATCATGTTAAGTTGAATATTATTACTAATAGTATATTTTTCAAATCTGAAATTTAGCTTTTGAGTTCAAATCAAAGGCAAAAATCACAATTCATACAGAAAAAAATGGTATATTAACTAATGTGAATAAAATTGAATTTTAAGAAATTGTCCTAACACCCTGACCTCACTAGGTCTTGAAATTGTCTCCTATAGGACTGTTTAGAAATATTTTGTGCAGGACCTTGTTAGCCCCTCCCCATGTTGTCACTCCCTTTTGTTTCCCCTCAGTCTTCTACCCACTCACCTGCTGCAGCTCCTGGTGCCCGCTAGCCCTTGGTTGTAGTACGGGTAGGCACCAGGGGTGTGTCCTGATTCTTGAGTGCAGATAGCGCTGATGGTGGATATGTGAGAGCTGGTCACTTTCACATTTCCTCAGGCCCTTTCTGTTCCTGTTTTACTAGCTCTAAGATGGACGCTTCATTAAATTAAAGGTGGTTGCAGAAACTGGGAGAGGGGAGATATATTTTGCCCAGGAGACACAGTAGGAATGACGTTTATATAACATGGCTGCAATGGGTGAATCTCTTGAACTTAGGAATCCAAGTTCAGGCAGGCAACATAATGAGACTCTGTCTCTTAAAAAGCAACAGGCTAGGTTGTGGTGGCTCATGCCTATAACCCAAGCACTTTGGGAGACTGAGGCAGGAGGATCGCTTGAGGCCAGGAGTTCGAGACCAGCCTGAGCAACACAGCGAGACCCTGTATCCACAGAAAAATAGAAAAATCAGCTGGGCATAGTGGGGCACGCCTGTAGTCCTCGCTACTCAGGAGGCTGAGGCAGGATTGCTTGAGCCTGGGAGTTTGAGTTTGCAGTGAGTTATGCTGCTGCTGCTGTACTCTAGCCCTGGTAACAGAATGAGATCCTGTCTCAAAAAAAAAACCCAAACCAAACCAAAAACAACAACAACAAAGAAGCCTCAAACCACCAGCAAAACAGTTGAGTAAACTAGGCAATCCATAGAAATATCCATAAATATGTACATACATTTTCACTCAGCAATACCACTTGTAGGTAATTACCTAAAGAATTTTTCATGGGCAAACACAAAGATACATGTTATACAGACAACACAGAAAATACAAAGGTTTTGTCATAACCTTTTTCATAGATTGGAAGCTATCTAAATGTCCTATCATCGGGAATTGGTTAGGTTATAGTAGATTCATTCCATGAAACACAATGAGACTGTTAAAAATATTTAATATCATAAAAAGATATTTAAATGTATTTGAAAAATGCAGGTAATAATATGGTATATCCAGTTTATAGAGAAATAACAGAAGCATATACATAGAAATGTTATTAGTAATTATCTCTGGGTATTAAGATTACAGTAATATTTTTTATTGTTTTGTTTTCTAATTCTGTAATAAATACTACTGTTCTTTTTTTTTTTTTTTTTTTTTATTTTGAGAGAGAGAGTCTCACTCTGTTACCCTGGGTAGAGTGCAGTGGCATCATCATAGCTCACTGCAACCTCCAACTTCTGGGCTCAAGCGATCCTCTTGCCTCAACCTCTGAAGTAGTTAGGATTACAGGTGCATACCACCACACCCAGCTAATTTTTTCTATTTTTTGTGGTGACAGGGTCTTGCTCTTGCTCAGACTGGTCTTGAACTCCTGACCTCAAGCCATCGTGCTGCCTTCCAGGGTGCTAGGATTACAGGCGTGAACCACTGCGCCCAGCCAATACTACTGTTCTAGCTGGAAAATAAACCCATTTATCTGAGATGAAAGGAAAAGATTCTCTATTTTTAAAAATTGAAGAAAACCCAAAAAGAATTAGTCCCTATGGGGCTAGTGTTTTATTAGTGGGACAAAATGACAATCTCATCTTTTTAGAGCCCGTTTGACATTATCTTGTGTTTCTTTATATGTATATATGTATATGTATGTGTGTGTGTGTATATCTTGTAGTCCAGCAATTTCCAAAATAAATTTATAATCAGTGTATTGGGATACTGAGAGGAACATTAGAACTTCTAGTTATTTTTATTTTTCATATTATCTTAAATATCCTCCATATATGTTTTATAATAGAAATAATATGTTAGCAGAATAGTATATTTAAATAAATATGCATATGCTGGTGAGCATATTTTCAGATTTTTTACTGATGAAGTGTTTGATAAAAAACATTTAGAAATCATTGCTTCAACCTGCTGTTATCAAAGTATGGTTGAAGGACCTTTAGGGAGCCCTCAAGACTTTTTCAGGGGATTGTCAGCTTCCACCCTTTTCTGTCTGCTTGAGTCTGGTTTTTCTTTTTGTATACAACAGTCGAAACAACATATTGCTACCGATTGAATGCTGAAGCAGAAATGAGATTCCAGTTGTCTTCCATTAAACCAGATATTAAAAATATTTGGAAAAAATTTAAATAGTGCTACTTTTCTCACTAAATTTTATTTTATATTTAATGTGTTCTCTTTATTTTGTATTTTGGAAAAATATATTTTTCAAAAGAATATACTTCTTAATGTTAATGTGTGATGGGTTTATTTAAAAAATGTTCTCAGTTTTAATTTTAAATGCATGAATATTGACAGATACAACCCACATAAACAAAAGCTCTTTTGGGGTCCTCAGTAATTTTTAAGAGTTTAAACAGGTCCTGAGTACAAAACAGTTCTGAACCTGTGACCTAGACCACAAGCTCTTTGAGGGGAAGGGACTGTGTTCCTGGCTGTCATGTCTCCAGTTCTTAACACAGCACTGGCACATGGGAATTAACTCAGTAAAAGTCTACCGTATCAAAAGAAGAACTAACAATTGAATCACCACATAGACTTTAATCCCTGTCTAGCCTCATTCCCTTTCTGCAGAATTCTAGTGTAGGTAAATTTATTTCTGTAGCCCCTTTCTGAGGATAGTTGGAGAACTTTAGTTGAGGTATATGGGAATTACAAGTTACTTCTGTTGAGGAGAATTAGAAAAAAGAGTTAATTATGCGTTGAGCCAGCGAAAAGACTTCTAAGGGAGGAAGCAGATAGGAGTAGAGGTATTTGCCGGAAGGAAAGCTAGCTTCGGCCAGAATTGCACTTCTGTTTCTAAAGATATTCACATTATCTACTTTGTTGTTAAATCACTGTGGGCAGGCTCAAGATGATATAATTCAGTATATTGGTGATGAATTGTAAAGAAATACTCTCTCAGCTATTCTGATGAAAGTAAGATTATATAGCATTTTGTCATCTCAAGTGTTTCATGTCATTCTATGTCCTTGGGTTTATGGTATTACCTGGGAGGTAAAAATCAGTAACTTCAAGTAGAAAAATCAGGTAAGGGCATTAAAAACTCAGATGAATGATCATATATACAAAGGAACTTTTAAAAATATTTTTTTAAAACAATGATGTGATTCTTCTTAAAATTTTAGAGGAGGGAGAGATCCTCACAAGCTTTTTTCCCTTTTAAACCAAAAAAGAGTAGTAAGTGAACATTAATTGTTCCTATTTTAAGGTATATAAAATATTAGTTTTTATTTTATTGATTATTTACCTATTTTGTTTTGAGGAAAGCAGATTTTATTTATGAAAGTTTTCTTAGGTTTATTTCTGACCTCGTTTTCCATACCTTTTTTTTTTTTTAATCTCCTTTCTTCTTTTCTCCTAGATACTATTTTTTTTTTTTTTTTTTTTTTTGAGACAGCATCTCACTCTCTTTCATTAGCTACTGGGCTATTGTGCTGTGGCGTCGGCCTAGCTCACAGTAACCTCAAACTCCTGGGCTCAAGGGATCCTCCTGCCTCAGCATCCCAGGTAGCTGGGACTACAGGCACGCACCACCGTGCCCAGCTAATTTTTTCTGTTTTTAGTTGTTTGGCTAATTTCTGTCTATTTATAGTAGAGATAGGGTCTTGCTCTTGCTCACGCTGGTCTTGAACGCCCGAGCTCAAGTAATCCTCCCGCCTCGGCCTCCTAGAGTGCTAGGATTACAGGCATGAGCCACCACTCCCGTCCTGAGAGCTTAGGTTCTTAAACCATTACTTTTCCGTATACAAAGCTAGCAGGAACCCTACCTTCAAAATTAAGGACTAATAATTATATTCAGCATGTTAATAAATGAGATAAAACAAAAATATTTTACTAATGAAAGATTTGCTGTCATTTATGCAACCACAACTATGTGCCAGGCATTGTATTAAGCCAGTTATATACAATATCTAAGTGAAGTTTTTTAACTGTCCAGTTAGAAAGGTATTATTTTCCCGTTTGACTGATGAGAAACTGAGGCTAACAGGAGTAAAGTAACTTGCCTAGCGTCTCACAGCTAGTATGGCAGAGCAAGGATTTGAACCAGGTTTGTCTGATTCCAAAGGTCATGTACTAACAATGCTCTTTTTTTCCCCTAAGACTTCAGAGAAACCATTTCTGGATATCACAATGTTAGGCTTGATGAATGATCAGGGAAAAGGAGAGTTTTATATTCACCAAGTTAAGACCATTGCTCATTCAGCAAAAGTTTATTAAGTGCCTATACTATTCAATGCAATACACTAGTAAGTTTGATTGGTTTAAAGCAGGTCAGTGTCTGTTTTCTTTATTCTTCTATCTATAATGCTTAACTACCTAACAGTTTCTGGGCACACACATACATGCAGAGATACATATATAAAAACATATTTCTAGGACAGTAAATCTTTGTTGAATGATTGAATAAATAAAATAGGTGAAAAACATGAACAACAAAAAGACAGTCATTGATCTCCATGAATTTAAAGTTGAGAGAGAAGAGAGATATGGAAAATATTATAATATAGTATGAGAAATGATGTAATATATATAAAAGCATGATCCATAAAAGAAAAAAATTGATAAAGTGAACTTTATCAACATTAAAAAGTTTTACTCTTCAAAAGATAGCATTAAGAGAATGAAAAAGCATGCCACAGACTGGGAGAAAATACTTCAAAGATATCAAATCACTTATCTGATAAATGACTTATATCAGTATATAAAGAAATCTTGCAACTTAATGATAAGACTCCATCAAATGATCTTTGACAAGGGTTCCAAGGCCATTCAATGGGGAAAGGACAGTCTTTTTCAAGAAATGGTGCTGGGAAAACTGGATAACCACATGCAAAGAAAATGAAGTTGGATCCTTACCTTATACCATATATAAAAATTAACTCAAAATGGATTAAAGGCCTAAAAAACTATATAAAATATATGAAGCATAAAAAAAAAAGACCAATAAAGCACTGGGGAAAAGCTTCATGATGCTGAACTTGGTAGTGATTTCTAGGATATGACACCAAAAGTACAGGAAACAAAAGAAAAAATAGATAAGTTGGACCTCATAAAAATTAAAACTTTTGTGTATCAGAGGGCACTGTCAGCAAAGTGAAAGGGAACCCACAGAATTAGAGAAAATATTTGCAAATCATATATCTGATAAGGGATTGATATTGGAACTCCTACAACTCAACGGTGAAACAAACCTAATTCAAAAACGGGAAAAGAATTTGAATAGACTTTTCTCTAGAGAAGATATATGAATGGACAATAAAAGATGCTCAGCATCACTAATCATTAGGGAAATGTAAATTAAAACCACAATTAGATATCACTTCATACCCATTAGGATAGCTACTGTTAAAAAAACAGAAAATAATAAGTGTTGGCGAAGATGTGGAGAAATTGGAGCCTTTATACATTGCCAGTGGGCATGTAAAATCGTGTAGTGGCTGTGGAAAGCAGTATGGCATTTCCTTAAAAGGTAAACACACAATCGCCATATGAGCTAGCAGTTCAACTGCTGGGTGTATACCCAGTATACTCAAAAGAATTGAAAGCAGGGACTTGAACAGGTATTTGTACACCTGTGTTCATAGCAGCATCATTTACAATAGCCAAAAGGTAGGAACAGCCCCAGTGTAGTTCATTCATTGACAGATGAATAGGTAAATAAAATGTGGCATATACATACAATGGAACATTATTTAGCCTTAAAAAGGAAGGAAATATTGACGTATGTGGCAGCATGGATGGACCTTAAAGACTTTATACTAAGTGAAATAAGCCAATCACTTTAAAAGGACAATATTGTATTCCTTTTATATGAGGTTCCTAAAAGTATATATAAATGGGTAATAAGCACATGAAAAGATGCCCAGCATCATTAGTCATTCAGGAATGAGATACCACTGCAACCCACTAGAATAACTATAATCAAAAAGACAGACAATACCAAGTGTTGGCAAGGATGTAGAGAAACTGGAGTCCTTATATATTGCTGATGGTACTTTGAAATGTCTAAAGTTAAACATAAACTTGTGATATGACTCAGTTCTACCCCTAGCTATCTGCAAACGAGAAATGACAACGTATGTTTACACAAAGACTTTTGTATGGGAATGTTTCTAGTAGTATTACTCATAATAATCAAAAACTAGAAACAACCCAAATGTTCATTAATTGGTCAATGGCTAAACAAAATGTGGTGTAAACATACTGTGAAATACTATTGAGCAGTAAATGGAATGAAATACTAATATATACTACAACATGGGTGAACCTGAAGATATGCTAAGAGAGGACAAACACCAAAGACTACCAGTTGTATGATATGAAATTTCTAAAAGAGGAAAATCTCTAGAAATAGCAAATCAGTTGTTGTTGGGCTGGGACTTGTGAGTGGGAGTGGGGATTGACCGTAAATAGGGATGAGGGAACCTTTTAGGGTAATGGAAAAGTTCTAAAACTGGCTTGTGATGGGTGCACAACTGTAAAAATTTAATTTTTGAACTGTTCTAAAAATGCTTAATGAGTATTAGAAGGTGTGCCCAAGTGTGTGTGAGATATTCAGGGAAAGCATCAGCTTGAGTGGTGTGTTATAGAAGGGTTCTAGAAAGAGACTAGCATGTGAGATGACCAGTGTGAACCAATGGGAAAGAGAGCATGATTTGTTCAGAGAATCATAAAAGCCTTGCCTTTGGGTACAGCATGAAGTTTGAGGCTGGAACTGTCCAAAGAAGAGGTTAGGAGTGAATTTAAAGAAATATAATTCAGCCTACTTATTTTATACTTCCAAATATATGGTTTCTAAGCTATTGGTAATAACCTGGCAGGAAGATCAATGGATTATTGTAGGCTCACTCTTGGTATGCTTTTGTATTCACAAAGTTTAACACAATGTTGAAAATTATCAGAAGGAAGAATATTTAAAACTAAAACTAAATGTTTTGCTGTCCTTGAACACAATCATGGTACTTCTAGAGTATTAAGTTCTATTTATTTTTCAAGACCTAGTTGCTGTAGGCTATTTCTGCTACATCTTATCTAATGCCTCTTCACCCCTACCCCTGCAGACTTTCTTCTCTGTGTCTTGCTACCTCTTGTAGCATTTCTAGCATAGTATCATAATCCTTTCTTCTGAGACTGTAAGATCTTTATGTAAGAACATATTTTCTTCAATTTTATAACTATAGTGTCTAGCATGATGTTTGGCACACAGTGCATTGTTCACTGGTAAATTTGCTTCCAGAAATTTCAAAGGACAAGCAAAGCATAGATTAAAAGGTTGGAGGGAACTGTGCAAGAGGGTAGTGTACAAAAAACACTGGAAAGACACAAGGTGAAAGTTATAAACTCTCAAAACCAATTTGACTTTGGATTGAGATAAATAATTCCCCATCTCATTTTTGAATTCTTATGTGTACGTCACATTGTTTGTTTCTTTTCTGTCTTAGAATTTTAGAGCTGGAAAAGACCTTTAGAATTTATATAATCTAGTCTTTATGTATTTTGTGATTTTAAGCCAATTACTTAAACCTTTCTATGCCTAAATTTCCATATCTGAAAAATGAGGGAATAATACATACCTCATTGTTATCAAGATTAAATAACATAGTATTTATGAAATCCTTAAGTGTTCAATTCATAAAATTAATCCAGTAAGTGGCTAGAAATGACAAAATGAATGAATTATCGAAAGTTTACCACAAATGTATAGCTAAATTTGGGCTAGAATCGATGTCCTCAGTCCTAATCCAGTATTTCCACACTGGCATGGTTGGCACTTCTTTACATCCTGGTGATCATATCCCTTTTTTAGTTGCATTTCCAATTTGATGTGGGCTAGGTAACAAAATTCACAAGCTTTACTCGTGCAGTACATGCTTATTAAGCATTGCACATTGCTATGTATCATGCAGTGTGATAAGTATAGAAAAACAGATGAATAAAAAATGGTTGTGTCTTGAGGGAGTTTAGTGTCTAGAAGGTAGAAGATAGACCTTCTAGAAAAACATATAAATTAAATAAAGTGTCAAGTGCCATGATAGACAAATGGGGATGATGTAAAGAGGATTTGAACAGCATATTATGGAAGGGGGACATCTGGGTGAGTATGTGAACAGAGAAGAGGTAGGTAATCACCAGGTGAAAGGAGCTGAGGGATATAAGAGTGACTGGCCTATTTTTGCCTTGGAGTTTGTTGTGGAAGGTGATGTCATGGAGCATTCTGTGAAGAGACCGAAGGTATAGTTTATTAGCAGTGGAGCCAGGATTCCAGAGATTACAATGAAATAGACTTGGTAGGGGAATTAGCACAGGAAGGGAAGTGTCAGCGGATAAGAAGTGTAAGAAAAGGCAATGTTAATGTCTTTCTAGCTCCTTAATGTAGATTCTAGGTAATTACATTTCAGCTCTTATGTAAAAGCCCTTTGAGATTATTGCTATTTGACTGTCTTTACAATCATCTATCCATTTTGCAATAATCTGATGACTCTCCTAGATACAGTATCATTTATTAATGATTTGGGCAATTGGGCATTCTCCCATTCTTGTTTAGTCCATGAGGTCAAGCCCCTCAACAGCGTATTCTAGAACTAGGTTCACCCTAACCCTATGTGTATGTTGTATGAATATTGAAAATGATACTGGAAGATAAAGAAATTATAATTTGGTATTAATATGTATACTTTTAATTTTCCTCATATTTAATGTCTTTGTGTGTATGTGTAGGTTAAATGTATCTTTAGAATACAGTATGAAGAGGTCTTGTATATTCAAAGGCCTATTGACGAAGACAGAAGAAAATTTTTCCAAGAATTGATTCTCAATCAGGCATCAATGGCTCCACCACGAAGGAAACACACTGGTAAAGTTCCTAAAGCCTTTAGGAAAGTGGGGAGGGGAATGGAGTTAAGAAATGCCCTTTCTTGGAGTCATTTTTTTTAAACCCTTTCTTCATGGAAGTGAAGACAGTTTATCAGGTTCTGTTTATCTTTAGATGGACACATGTGGAAATGGCCATTATGTTCACTTAACTTGAGGAGATTGGGAAGTAAAGCCTTGTTAAAGCTTTACTAAACAGGACTTTTCCTTATGGCTACAGTCCAGATCGTCTGGTAGATTTCACTTTCCATGGCGAAAAAAGTCTTCCGTTATGCTCTGTTTTAGTTACTTTAAGTACCCAGGACTTGACCTGGCAGGTTGTGAACACCAGGTATTATGCTGATTACTTTGTGGTCCAGGGTAGATTTAATGAGCTAAGAGCTGGTTAGAACATTTGCCATTTCTAGTTTATTTATTGATTAATTTTTCAAATATTTAGGATCCATTATGTTTGATGTTTTATGTGAGATACTTGAAAATTTATCCTGGCTTTGTTTTAAGGGTTAGGTTTTCTTGTTTGTACTCATAGATTTAAGAGGGGCCTCAAGAATTTGTCAGAATTCAGCTTCCTGACATAAGTAAGGGCTGCATTGTAAATCATTCAAAAGAGAGTTTCTTTTCCTAATCTTAAAGATGTATAAAGGATAAGATCTGCTTGCTTAATCTTTCAACTTGTTATAGGAAGTAGCAGTCCTGTTTGGTAAAAATGTTTAAGTTTCTTTACTCTTGTTCCATCTTTTATTTTTCTCATAGCTGTTCTTGTAAGATATTAAATACGTTCCCTATCCCTACTAAGTCCTTACTTTTCCATATTATTTCTCCTTTTGTTTGTTTTTAATTGGTTATATTATCCAACATTTTACTAATTTTATTGTTCTTTAATGACTCCTTTCCAAATTTTCTTGGTGATTTAAAAATGAACACCTATCAAATTGCTATAGTTACGGGTTTTTTCCTCCTAAAACTTTGGGAAATTCAATATGTAAGTTATACCTTCTAATTATTTTGTTGCTTTCTGTCAATCTAAGTAAGTATTTCAAATATTTTATTATGAAAGTGACTCATAAATTGTATATACGTAATATTTCAAAATCAAATTACTTAAAATCGTGTCGTTTGTTTTTTAAAGGGGTCCTATGTGAGTTATTTTATAAAGTGAAGCTATTCTCAAACTTGGTTTCCATGCAAATTTTTACTTGTTGAATTTGCGTGGTTCAGATATATAGTCAGGCCCTGCATACATTTCTCAGTCAACGACAGACCTCATATATGAAAGTGGTCCCCCAAGATATAATACAGTAATTTTACTCTACCTTTTGTATATTTAAATATGTTCAAATATACAATTACTTACCATCATGTTACAGTTGCCTACAGTGCCTATTCGGTACAGTAATCTGCTTTCCAGGTTTGTAGCCTAGGAGTAATAGGCCATGCTGTATAGCCTAGGTGTCTAGTAGGCTATACCTGCTAGGTTTGTATTCATACAATGATGAAATTGCCTAATGATGCATTTCTCAGAATACATCCCTGTCATTAAGTGACACATGAATGTATTTATAATTCTTTAAAGAGCATTTGGAGAGAATGCCAGAAAAGTCACTGAGATCCTGGCCAATCATGTTGGAATCTTAACATTTTCTTCTATTTTTTTTAGCTCTTTGTGCTATGGAAGTGCTTCCTCTTGCACTACCATCTCCACCTCGTCAGTTATCCGAATCAGAAAAAAATCGAATGGAGGACCAGGAGGAAAATACTTTAAGAGAGTTGCGGTTGTTTCTCAGGGATGTAACCAAGAGGCTGGCCACAGATAAACGCTTTAACATCTTCAGCAAACCGGTGGATATTGAAGAGGTCTTGTTTCAGTAGTGTGCAAACAGTGAAGTTGAACTGGCTAAAAGAAAAAAATATTGACATCTTTTTTTGGAAGGAAAAAAAGCAAAGGCATGGATGAATATTACCCCTAGCCTGTAAAATTTTAATCCACGTGATAACTACCAGTGTCATCAGCAAACATCTGGTGACTTTTGGATGAAATTAGTGACCAATTTGTATATGTCCTGATCTTTGTGATCTCTAACTCTTCAATTTAAGAAGAGAATTAAAAGTTACTTTAGTAAAATGTCCATACTAGACTATTTTTATTCCAGGATAAATCCCACTCTTAATAAGTATATTGGTATTAACTAATCAATAGCAAATAATATTGACATTTCCCAAATTATGTATACCTTATCAAAAGAGATGGCTGAGAAACCTGAAATTTCTTTGTCTTTCATATTTTGGAAATGCCTGTGGTTAGAATGCTGTTTGAAGTTGAGCACATCCTATACAGCTAAAATTATTTTTCTCTCTAAAGATTTTCTCTGCTCCCAGTGGAAAATTTCTCACTTTCTATGTGTAGTGTTTTGTGTGCTTGTGGGAGCATGGTTTGTAATCATTAAAAAAGAAATTTTCCATTTGGAATCTACTATAATACTGTCAATTATAGTTTTTGTTTTTGTTTTTTATCCTGGGATAATATAGTGTGTGGATGAGTACAATGTGATCTTTACTGGCCTTCTTATAGTTCAGACTCCATGTTTGAACAGCTTTGGTGTTTTTAACTTTGATTTTTTTTTCATTTCTTTAAAAAAATTTGAATTATGAAATGATTCAAAGTTTCATGTTGTGTCCTAATTGTGAAGTCTGTGCTTTTGGACCTGAGCATATTCCTTTGGACCCATTACCTCATCTATGACTGAGAAGAATGAGCTAGTATTACATTTTCCCCCCCTGGCAAGTGTGAAAATATCTATTCGTCCCTCACCTTTTTTTGTTGTTTGTTTTGTTTTGTTTTTGTTTCTTTTTTATTCTTTTTATTTTTTTTTCTTTTCCTCCTTTTTTGGAATAAAAGGACTATCTATAATTTTATTTGTATATTTGCCCACAGTATATAGTTTTTTCCATTTGATCCTCTCAGCAACTTTGCAAGGATCATTATTTTTCTTATTTTGCAGCTGAGGAAACTGAGGCTTATTGGAAAGTGACACAGCCAAGACTTCAGTTTTTTTAAATTCAAAGCCCACTTTCTTTACATCATAACTACCTCATATCTTTTCTTACTGTGATAACAGGACATGTCTAATTTGCTTTTCTCATTAATAAATATCACTTTTTATTTGTGAAGCATTTTCCCCTTTCATGGTGCTTTTAGATAATTTTAAAACTATCAGCCAATTTAAAAAATAGTTTTAAGTGTGTGTGTGTGTGTGTGTGTGTGTATGTATGTGTGTCTCCATGTCCCATTTGATATATTTGGATTGTGACACTTCTTAAAGGATAAGGACTTGCCCCAACTCAACTTCTCATGCTGGGAGTAAACCAATTTTGCTTTTGCTCAGGAGTAACTCTTTTTCTTTCTAACCAGAAAAGATTCTCATATTTCAAATGCCATCTGTAGTATAAGTTTTATAAATGATGGTAAGGCAGTGCAAGGGATAGAGAATGTTGGTCACATAAAAATTTTAGGCTGGGCACAGTGACTCATGCCTGTAATCCCATCACTTGGGAGACAGGACGATCACTTGAGGCCAGGAGTTTGAAACCAGCCTGATTAACTTAGTGAGACCGTTTCTCTACAAAAAATAGAAAAATTGGCCGGGCATGGTGGCACGCACCTGCAGTTCCAGATACTCAGGAGGCTGAGACAAGAGAATTACTTGACCCCAGGAGTTTGAGGTCACAGTGAGCTATGAACACACCACTGCCCTCCAGCCTGGGCATCAGAGCAAGA
>CAUYRT010048462.1:0-28541 GCA_963574885.1 Lepilemur ruficaudatus
AAAGCATCCATTCCTAGCATCACTGTCAGTATACCTGTTTATCTTGCCTATGTGTGAGATTGAGCCATCAGGAGTCTTTTCTTTGTTGGACTTTCAACATCAGACAAACTTACCATATTCAACTTCTGCAAAACGAAAACCAGACACTCATTGACGGTAGTTGTTATCTGAAGCAATATATTGCTCCGAGAATTGAAAAGTTGCATATCTGATTTGGGGGTCTCTTGACTCAAGCAGTTAATTATTTTTATTGCCCTGCAGGAATTTATAGTTGTCAGCGGCAGTGGGAACTCCAATTTTAAGCATTTGCCTAATTAGGCACATTAGTGAGATAGGTGACTCCGGGTGAGGAGCTATCAATTACCACAGACTCTTTCAGCCCCTGAACTAAATATGCCCTAACCAAGGAAGCCCAAGGAGCCCTGAAAACTGTTTGACGGATTTGGAGATTATTTGTAATTTGCCATGGGGCCTTTGTTGTATTGATTATAACTTTCTATGCTTATGGGTATTAATTAATAGGACTAAATATGAAAGGCTGCACGCTAATGACATTAACAGGAGCCATAATTACAGAACATAATTGACAATAATTCTTCAATGGTTATTTGGTAATCAGATTCTTTTGAGGTTAAATGAAAATCAAATAGAAGTTTTATTCATGGAGATATTAGCAATGCAATGATGCATAATCGCCCTTGCTGTTTAACCTCATCAGTGCTGCACAGTGTGCTTAAGAGGTGTATGGTATCTCCAGGGGTGGTCGGGTGGAGTCTTTCTGTGGGGGCAATGTGATGTGCTGGGTAAAAGCACAGCCTTTGGAAACTGAAACATGGGTTTCAATCTTGGATGGGTTATTAGTAGATGTGTGACCTCGGACAACCCACTAAACTAAACCCAGCCAAGCCTCTGTTTCTTTATCTACACACGGGGACAGCACCCAGCTGATGATGTTGTTTTGAAGACTGAATGAAATGATGCTTGTGAGATGCTCAATATCACATTTGGTGCATAGTAAGTGCAGCTATAAAATGGAGGCTGCTGGTAGTCATAGCAGTGATGGTGGTGACAGGGATGAGAGAGACCCTTTGGGATCACAGCCCATACAGCCCTCCTCCTGGCTGTGAGCCCTGGGAAAGTTGCTCAACTACAGTGTGCTTCAGTTTCCTCATCCCTAAAATGTTGCCAGTAACTGTCCCATCTGATAGGGTTGTTCATAGGATGAAAGGAAGTGATATATGTAAAAGGATTAGAAGATTAGCACATAGAAGCATTGGTATTATCATTATTGTTATTACCCATGTAGAAAAACCTGTTCAGGAATGATGAAATACAGAAAATTGCTAAAGGAAATAGAATCTTGACCTGCCTTGAAAAGTATTATTAACATCTGTCAGGAAGAGAGGTTGAGATATATCAAGTGTGGCCTCACTGGCTTTGATGTCTGAATCAAACTTGGAATTCTACCATCTGGGCTGGCTTAGGGTGAGAGGAAACAGAATAAAAGAGGACCAGGAAAAGAGATGGAATCTTGGAGAGGTTTGTGACTACCACACATCCTATAAAGAAATCTATATGAATTGGAGAGCCTTACTCCAGATGTGAACAATCTCCACTCCCTTCCTGGCCTCCTATTTGCCTGATCCCCTCACTCCCATCTCAGCTGCCATAATATGCCAAGTGAACTCTGCCCACTAGGAAAGAAATTCTTCAGAAAGACAAGTCAGAGGTCAGTGGCTTGAGTGCAAAACCACTTTGGAGCTGTGGCAATCTTTCTGATTCCTGCACAGCCTAAATGACCCATTATGTATGAGTGTGTATCAAAGCTACACCTTCTAACGCCAGTCTCTGTCTTACTTTGCCACTCAAGGTAATGTACCCTGAAACAGACCGTATGAGAAAAGTGATTGGTTGGGTTCATTTTTACACTTAAATGTATTTCCTAGAGTTCACCCTCCTTGCTTGTCTGGGAGTGTAAGCAGTCTCCAGACACATTGAATGGTGTTAAGGAAGCTAATGAGTGTTCAGCAATTCCCCATTTCTGCTCCTTTTGTGTGTGTGTGTGTTTTTTTTTTTTAATTTCTGCTTCCAACCCCACTACGTTCATCTATTTTGCACAACAGGATATTGATCAGTTCTTGAAATGGTCTTTCTCTTTGTAGACACTCTCTCTGCAGATACTGTAGGAATTGAGGGGAGTATGATCCTGCCCTTGAAATGTATCCTAATTTCAGAACCCTGAACCCTAAGAATCTCTAGTAAGAGGGATGACTCACAGCAGACCCCTAGTGGCCAGTGAGGGTCCACCCAAAAGAAAAGGAAAGGCAGCCCCCAGTCTCTTGAGTGGATTGTATTTAAAAAGTGCCTTTGTGAGCTGGTTGCTTATAACTTAGACCTCAGTTTTTCATTGATATAATGGTACACTTGGTTTCTAGTTCCTCATACCAGTGAGCTCATGGAAGCCTGCTTAATCTTTAATGTCCTTGAGGCAGCTAATAATGTACAATAATCTTAGAACTTTACTACCAAGAATATTAATTTTTTCTATGACAAAGTTGATTCAGAAATGCAAATTTGCATGCCATGAAAACATGTCTTAGCTCCGAGGTTGGAATAAGGCTTCCCTAGCTTCTAGTCGCTGCTGGGCGTTCCTGTGATCTGAGCAGGGAGAAGGCTGGGCTAGGTGTCCCATTGGCAATGAGAGGAAGGGATTCTGTCCTCTTGACTAAGTGTTTTTTAATGACTACCATACATTGCACCACCATCTGTTAACCCTGTGGGGAATCAAGAAATGTTGACCTATGCCAAGCTTCAAAGAGGGAGGCTGTGTTCAAGTTGGATTTGGGTTCCTCCATGAAAATAGAAAAAGGAAGGGAAGGAGAGGAGAGGAAAGGAATAGAAGGCACTTGTTTGTGAGTAGTAGTACATGTAGAGAAAAAAGTTAAGGCAGTTTCTTTTGAATTGTGGAGGGGCAGCTATAAATGTAAAAATATCTATAATTTACTGAGCACTTACTATGCACTACACACTGTGCTGGCCCTTCACTTGCATTATCTCATTTAATCCTAGCAATAGCCATTTCATATAGATATGATTATCAGCTTCATGTTATAGATCAGTACTGAGGTTTGGAGAGATTAAGATCTTGCCCAAGATTGCCTGGCTAAGGCATGATGGAGCTAGGATTCCACCATGCATGTTGGATTCTCAAGCCTGTCTAATTGACCATGAGGCTGTGTACCTTCCAGCTGCGTGCTCAATTGGGGACTGCCTGCCCATAGTTGCTTTTCATTGAGAAGACAGAATGTGGTGCACAAAGCAGTCAATAGAGAAATGTCAAGTGATTCAGTCAGAAAATTATGATTCAGTTATCATTTTTCCCTTTGTGATCATTTATTGCTGTAATTTTAAAGCAAATTAATTTTATTCTGCACTACTCCATTCTACCTTTAATATTATGTGCTAAGCATGTGTTTATTTCTCAGGAAAAGAACAGCAATTTTGCAGTTTCATACAACTATAATCATATTATTATGAATATGTATATATTAAAGTGAAGGACAACTAATTAAGTAGGTGACAACTCTCTACTTGGATTTTGCTTTAGGGAAATCGCTTAAGTAGATTGGACCTCAATTTGATCATCTATAAAATGGGGAAAACAGGTTTCTGAAGGTCAGAAAAAGGTATATAAAATGTAGAATGGAGTAATTCAGATTTAATAGATTCTCAACAAGTAATAACTATGATTATTAATGATGTTGCCTTGCTACAATTACTATTATTATTATTAGAAAGAAAATATTTCCTTATATAACATACAATGACCAGGTATTTATACTTGGAGAGATAAGCCCCTATGAGAATGTTCTTTCTACATTAGGGATTTTCTGTTTACAAACAGTCCCTTCTTAGGTTCACTATTAAAATATTATGCTGTTTTTGTCACAAAGTACTGGAAACTATGATCATGTTTATATTATTGCTTTTTATAATACAAAGCTTACTATATAGTTTTTTGACTATGAAGACAGCATATATTTTACAAGTAATACCTTTTAAAATTTAAAATCTCAGGTCTTGACTAGTAGATAAATGTTCTCAAGAGATGTGAAAGTGGAAATAACACTTGGAAGAAAAGGCTCAGCATAGGTGAGAATTCCAACCCTGCATAGTTACATAGTCTATAAGGACTCCAATTTGTGTTCGGCTCTGGTTTAAGGACAATCTAGGGCTAAAATTAGATCCATGGCTAGTGACTAAATGGTGATTCTATGCAGGAGGAAACTACTTGTGTTTCTATTAATCTACATTCTTTCACAAAAGTGTAATTCCCTGGAAATTTGGTATCAAATTCTTTTTCTGTTGAATAGATTCAGTGTAAAGCAGTCAGTTCTCAGTCCTGTCCAAGGTAGATTACTATTTACAACTAAAAGGAATTCTAAGATTGTTTTATCAGTAAGGAAATATTGCAAAAGATGGAACTTTAGTGAGAGTTTTAAAGATCATGTGATGGTTGCGTCAGCTAGACAGGGTTCAAATTTTTAAAAATGTCTTTGCCATTGACAAATTAACTGATAGAGTTTTTTCCTTCTGCAGATTGCCTTTCTCATTGGGTTTTTGGAAAAAGTAATTGATATGAGAAATGCTTAACATTAAGTCTGATTGTTCAGTGCTCCTTAAATGTTTTCTTCCTTTAAACATTCCCTTAACTTCCCCTCCTTATTTCTCAGCTAACTTAAACTGCTGAACCAGGAAATTGCCTTATTTGAAATATTTTCTGACAAAAAATGCTGACCAGTTCCCTATATTTAGTTTGCCACCTTCCATTACCAACGACCTATTAATTCTATTAATGGAGTATGCACATTTTTAAATTTCAGTGTCATTAAGTACATAGCTCACAGATTCCTAAAAGGAAACCAAGGCATTCAGATTTAAATTGTATGAACTGATAGCAACAAAGGGATGAGATAGGGACCCACTTAAACTCCAGTTCAAGTAGCAAATCACCTCACTAATGCAAGAATGAAAACAAATTCTGTTACAGAAAACAAAACATACATTTTAAGGGCATTTAAATGTCCTGTTATGTTTGCCATCTCTTTCTGTAGTGAAAATATTAGTTAGAATTTCTTTGGAAATAACCAGCTTCCTTATGTTTTTTTTTCTGCTACATTTTTGAAATGTGCTCTAGCAAATTGTACTGACCTTGAATAAAGCCTCTCCGATTGCCTAGTCTGTCACCAGCTAATTGGGGGATTTTAGATCTATCTTCTGACCTTGGAAAATTAGATTTTCTTACCTTGAAAGTGAAAAGGTAGAAATAAGTAATGTTGTAGAGAATATTTCCTGAATTTATTGTCTAGATAACTGTAAGTGTAAGACTCTGCTGATGTTATTATTTACTAATAGTAGCAGCTACCATTTATTGAGGACTCATTTAATCCTCTCGGGGGAACTAGTAGGTAAGTATTATTGTTTTGCCTATTTAATAGATTAGAAAACTGAGATTTACAGATTAAATAATTTGCCCACAATCATATAGATATGGGTTTTGTAAACCAAACCAAACCATTTGGACTGCAGAACTCATGCACTCTATGTATAAGTGAAAATTTGAGGTCAGAAATAAACACACACACATACACACAAAGTACATGTAAAATTCTCAAAGGTAAAATTCTTTCCCTTTGGAACGTTTAGTAAAAGGTTTAATCTGTACTTTATTTTCCAATATCTTGAGCATAAATTGTTAAAATGGGAGCAGATAAGTGATAAAATTATCTATGCTTCAAGGTGATGGATTTAATATTAATAAACCATCTATATTCTCTTTTTTCTGTTTGTGGATGGTATACAGTTACTTCATGATATTTGTTGACAAGTAAACACTAGCCACTAGTATCATTTGAATGAGTTTTGGTGGTCAAAAAATAACTCACATCGTGTAGAGTCCGGGGACTCAGAGATGGCATTAAGGCGTAACTGGGACCAGGACGGAACAGAGGAAAATTCCAATCCTGTGTTTTCTGTTCCTGGAGGTCAACAGGTTTGAGATAATTTGAGTGAGGATTCCAGAGTAAGTAATCCCAGTGATGGAAACATTCTCTGGAATTATTACCACTTTCTTCCTTAGAGTGCCCAGTGGAAAACTATTACAGCATCAAATAGAGAAAGGGTGGAAGGAAAAAGAGGTGTCATAACATTTCACGAACAGGCACAAATTTCCAAAGCCACCAGATGAACATGCGGCATCTCCTTAGCTCACCTATTTCTCTCTTTCAGAAAATCTTAATTTTGCATTAAAATAAATATGCAAAAATAATAAAATTTTAAAATAATGTGGGTTTTAAAACATAAGAGAAGATGTCAAATAAATCTTATGCATTCTACAAAGCACAGTGATCCTAGACTTCTGATATAAATTTTTATTCTTTTCTCATATTAGGCATATTTTGATGGGGGAGACAATAGAGAATACAAATGTGTTTAGCAAAAAATTTTAAAAATATGGCAAAATGTCTTGGATCGTCTAGATGAAATTTATCGTTAGATGTTGGGTCCTTTTTTGAAGTTGTAAGTAGTTTTGTCACTAGGGAAGCAGATACTTTGACCCACTCAAGAAACAGAACATTTATTATTTGGCTGGAGAAATTGGTTGAGTCCAGACTCTGTTGTGTTCTGTCAGAAATGGTAACCCTATTTTGGATAGACAGCCAAATAAGATAATGAGGACAGTTTTGATCTTTTTTTAAATTAATATTGATTTATATGTGTCAGTTTTATGCAGTCAGGGAGACACAATTATGCCCCGAGTGCAGTTAAGTCACTTCACAGATTTTGACAGACAGAAGGAGTAATTTTAGTAGTAGGAGTTAATTTGCACTGGCATTAACGCATGGAAAGGTTGGTGATCATATCTAATTGTTTCCTTTGTTACTAGTTCAACTAAAAATAAGGTTCATGAGCTGAGCTGTGGGAAGTTATTGATTGTGACAATTTCTCCAAAAGTGAATTGCTTAAAGTCACTTTTCTTAGTAAGCAATTTCTGATTCCAAAATGAACTTTTATTGCATCTTTTCTCCTCCTCCTTGTTCTTGGTACTTTTTAGCCTCCTATAGTAAATATAGGAGCATGCGTAAAAAGTGAAGAAATTTATAACCTACTTTAATTCTGCCAAGAAAGAAATACTAGGAAAAACTCATTTTAAAAAATCAGCATTAACCATCTCATTGACTGTTTTATGTAAATATAAGCAGGCACAGACACACACATTCACACAGACACCCAAAAGATCTGCCATTTTTCATTAAGTTGCAGAGTGTCTACAACTTACAATTTCTTTGAAAGTGTCATGAATCATTTATACTGATTTAGTGAAGGTTCAGCTTCATCATATTGAGATGGCTTTCTAAAACGTCCATTCTGTTTCCATTCATATACTTAGTGATAGTTTCCTGAATGCTTACTGTAATCTCTGCAGTGTACTACAATTTATTGGAGTCTTGAGAAGTAAGATCATCAGGAATATGTTTTAAGACTTAGTTTTTATCTGTGTCAGGATATTTTCCTCTTCAAGGAAAAAAAATACACCAGTTTCTTATGTTATATAATTAAAAATTTAAAGGCCAGGAAGTTTGATGGCTTCAGATTCTTTAGAATCTGGTCATCTTCACTCTGTCATCTTTAGCATATGGGCTTTTGCCCTTAGTTTTGACCTATTGTGATCACAAGCTGGATACAGTAGCTTCATGCATCCCATCCTCATATAACTGTATCCTAAGATAGAGTAGGATGTGTGTGTGCACGCGCATGTGTGTTTCAAATAAGAACCTTTTCTCTAAATTCCCCAGCTTTTCTCCAGTCTCATTGACTCTTTCCTAAGCCAGTCACAGGCATTAGAAGGCTACTACTGGGAATGTCTTTGCTAATCAAGACTCATGCCCCCGGGGCTGGGCAAGGGTCAAGTTTCCACAAAAGCCCTTGATCACTAGAAGGCAGAGTTAGACGGAAAAATAGCACAATTTTACGGGCTACTTAGAGGTCAAAACCAAACCGGAACAAAAAGCTTGCTTGAGAAACATACAAAGCATCATGGGTTTAGGTAAAAGTGATGTAAAAGCTGAGGGACTTAGAGAAGTTATTGTTGCCTAAAGACGGTGTTTGCATTGCCAACTGATTTTTGAAATCAAAAGTTTAAATGTGCACATAAAAATGGATGAATATTAGACATTTTATGTAGTTCATCAAATATTTTAAATGGACGGGGTGCAGAAGTATTTGAGGCAATGGAATCACATTTCACTTTGTCTCTAGTACATTGTGTTTTCATTCCAATTACATAATGAAGGTATCTTGAAAACAATATTTATGTGTAATTTTTAATACAAGAAAGTCTCATTAATAAAATATCTTCAATGAATCTAATGCCCTTTTGTCTGTTTCTGCTGTGCTACCAGAAAATCTATAATGAGGATTTGTAAGAAGGTTTGCCATGCACAGATTTATAATACACAATGTTATAGAAAATATCAGTGCTTGCTATGAATTAGAATTCAGAAACATGAAGTCCAATTCTAGCTTTCTTGGCATGTAAAGTCCCTGCTGATAGTTTATAAACTCTGTTACTTTAAATCTGTCAGGGCCTTAGAGAGCACTGATTTAACCAAGTCTTCTAAAGATGAGGAAACTGAGGCATAGTAGGGGCATTTAGTGACTTATCCAAGACAGATCTGGTGAATTAACTGCCCTTCCAGAGCTCTTCTTTCCATACATCTTGTTGCTTGATTATGCAGTCAGGATGCTACCCTCCAACCTCTCCTTGTCTGCCTTATCATGATAGTTTGGTTGTTACCTTTCCAGGTATAGTATAAACTTGCTTGTTAGTTCTTAGAGCCTCAGGGCCATTTTTTAGCAAGTTATGTTTAATATTCAATTATTAAAACACTTTCTCCTCCCATTTCCCAAATTTAAAGATTTTATTGGATTGCCACTAAAAATAAATTATGTGAGATTTTAGAAAAGTTGCTGGTAACTACCAGTCTCCACAAAAGAACTTGTGCATTCTCTGTCTGCTCTAATGGCTGAAAGACTGACGTATTCTTCTATTACTGCTTAGAAATCTGCAGCTTCCATACTGTTCAAGAAAAGTAGAACTTTTTGTGTGATTGATATTCCTTCAGTTCTGAATAAATTGAATATTAAATGGGTCTGTATTGTTTAAAGGTAGTCAAAGAGTTGTTCATTTGAAACAGAAAATTGATTTTTTAAATTTGGAATGCATACACCACCTACTTCCATCAACCTATGGTGGTAGCAAATAAGTTACAGGAATATTTTATGTAGTTTGATGATGCAGGATCATTAATGTGAAAATTTGCCCAATGCATCACCAATATTGAATTTAAAAATATTTTTCCCCAATAGGTTCTTCTTAAAAGCAGCAATTTCACTGAATTAAGCAAGATTTATTTTATTATTATTTTTTTTAATCAAGTCAACATGATGTAATATGATTCTTGGAAAGGTCAAAGTTACTCTGTGGTTGATAGTCTGCAAGCCAAATGCAGCTTCATTTTGTATTTTTTTTATCCATCCCATTTTAAACCAGAAGTGGCCCTCAAACATAGTATTTAGTCTAAAAGGTCATTCCCTAATTCAATGTTTTCTAGTGCCCACAGTTCTTAAGCTATTTACAACGTCTGTCTTCAAGTAGGGTTCATCCATACCTTGTCTTTCTTCTTAGAATTCTTAGAGAATATTTGCGTTCAATAAACCTTTTTTGATAAACGCTTTGTGTCTGATATGTTGGTATTCCTTACAAAATTTTTGTCCCCTTGATTTTTAAAAAAATAAAAATATTTTTAAGAGAAAGGCTATCTTCCATGTGGGAACCTTGTTGCAGTGCCTTTGGGTTACTGTCAATGGACTTTTATATAATGAAATCTTTTGGTCATTTTAGTAACTGACTTTAATCCAATGACCCCCTAGGTAACGCTGTGATTTTTAAAATTGCAAAGTATTACCCTTGTATATTACAAGGAAAGTAGAACAAAGCTTGCTGGAGAGGGTGATCTTTAAAAATTATTAAATAAATGAGAATTATTAATATTTTAAAGAAGCATTCATGTCCTCCTGCCCCAAATAGTTACCCAAATTTGGATATTACAGCATAGACCTTATGGTCATGGATTTTAGAATTACTACAGCCTGGGTTCAAATCTCAGCTCTATCATTTACATTTGATAAGACTTTGAGCAAGTACTTACTTAACCTTTTTAAGCTCAGTTTTCTCATGTATAAAATGAGAACAATCTCATCTGTCCCATAGAGTAGTTGGACTAATAAAATCATGTGTCTAAACAGTACAGTAACAATTATATAAGTGGGAGTTTGTTATTGGTCTCAGGCATTATGTTTTTATTTGAACAATAAAATAGTGTTATTAGTGTGAGGGACTGTGATATCTTAGCTGGATATGGGACATTTTGAACTCATATTTTGTAGTTATTTATTGAAATATAAGTTGACATTTCTGAAATTTCCAGTGACTTATAGATAAGATTTACTATGTGTAGGATATTAGTCTACTTGAATCCAGTGCTCCTTCTGAACCTCCCCAAAAGCAACTTAATATCTAATATCTCCTTCTCTCACTCTCCAGCACACTCTCCCTCTTTCTCTCCTCCCAACCCCTGGCTTCAGCAAACTTCTAAAAATATGTTTAAATGAACATGAATCAAATATGTGAGCCACCTCTGACATTTCTAGGGTTGTAAGTTGTGTACCCTTTTCTTGTTTTCATCTCATTATTCTCTTTTTTCCCTTTTTCTTATATTTCTGCTTAATTTCAGTATATGTTTAAATTTATTTTTTCTTTGCTATTTGTGTTCATCTTTGTAAGCCTTAAAGTGGCTCATAAAATAGTCTTTGAAATATAATGAAGTATAAAAATTTTAAATACAAAGGTGTAAATACTGGTTTGGTGAAGTTTTCTCCTAAATATTTTATGAAGGTATTCAGAGAGGCAAATATGTTTTGGTATCTTTCTCCTTGTGAGTTTTTATTTAAGATTGACAATGAAAGAAAGATCTATTAACTCTGAAAAGTTCAAAATTCTGCCTTTTCTTTTAAGCTTTTAAAAGTTAATAAGAATAGTCTAACACCACTTCACTCTAACAGCCAAGTGGAGCTAGTAAAAAGAGTAGAGTACCTTCCAAAACATTCTTCACATTGAAATTGATTTTTTAAATATATACATGAGTGTATTATAGCCAAAGAACTGGTCTTGGGGAAAATTAAAAGGATGGTCTTCCAGCCAGTTGTTATCTGTTAACATTTGGGCATGTTGAAATCTTGTATATTTCATTTTCTGTTCTCGAGATTTATTTACTTGCAATAATTTAGTACTGAAATATATTATCCGTGTACCTTGAAATGTGTCTCTGCTATGCCATTTTAGCCAACAGAGTAGAACGAGAGTTTTGCTGTTTTGGAGGGCGGTGGTATGTGTGTATGTTTGGTTTATATTTTTTTTCCCAGTGAGAAATAATTTAAGTCATAGGTGCACTGCCAGAAAAAGCATTTCTCTACAGCTCATTTGTTTTATATAGACTGCCAGAGTGAATTTAGAACCTTATATGAGCAGGCAGTGGACCTTTGAGCCAGGTGCTTGTTCTCACTCCCTTTTTATGATATTTGATGGTTCATTAGAATTCTATCTTCACATCTAACAAAACAGAAAGTAATCATAAATATGATGTTTATTGTCACAGAAAGAAAGAGAGAAAAAGCAATAAAGCACTTAAGGCTATTGAAGTTTCATCTTAGTCATTTTATCTTGAAATGATGACCTGCCCCTGTCTTATTCTGGATTCACATTAACTAGTATAAATGCATTATCCACCCAGCAATACTGGGGAAAAGAGGCATTCTATGTTCCACTAAAAAGTGCTTTTTTCTGAACTAAGAAATTTACTTGAGAGTCGGATCAAATTTAAAGGTTTAGGGCAGGATTTCTGAGGCTTGGCGTGGTTGACATTTGGGGCCTCATAATTCTTTGCCATGGAGACGTGTCCTGTGTGTTAAGGAATGGTTAGTGGCATCCCTCTATTCATTGGGTGCCACTAACACCCCCTTTGTCTTTAGACATGACAGATGTTCCCTGGGGTGCGAAATTGCCCTTAGTTTAGAACTACTGGCTTCAGGTAATTTAAGAATAACTTAATAATTAAGACAAATAAAAAACTACGAAACAAACATGTCACGACTACACCCCCCCCACACACATATATGCAAACATATAAACATGAAAAAAAATATAGTTCTTAGGTAGTGTTTAAAACCTACATTTTAACTCCAGGTTAAAACAAGAATGAAAACAGCATATTTGCTATTAATAGTCAAATCTAATTCCATTCTTAAAAATATCTTTATAAACCATTGACTAAACCGGCTGAAAATTGATTGCCTTTAATCTAACCTCATTTCAATGGTTGATCATTATCAAAACTGCATTATCAAGTATTAGTCTTCTCTAACATTAGTAAATTTGGAAGATCATGCCAATTGTCAATCCACATTGGTGTCTTTATCTGACAGTTGCTTATGATAGCCTGGTAAAAATAATAGATCATCGCTGTTTTTACTTTTCCATTATTAAATGCAATTGTAGTATGTATCTAAAGAAACACAATGTTACAGGGAAACAGAAACATTGAAGATAACTAAATTATTCCGTAGTCTCTATTGGATATTAGTCACTTAATGTTCATTTCCCATCTCAAATGAAGCAATCATTAGAAAGATTGTTTTTTGTTTTTTTTCATTTTTCATAATAGAAACACAAATTAAATAATTTCAACAGAAATTTGCCTCAGTCTATGATATGAGCAATAAAAATAAATTATTTTCCAATTTTTACTTGTCTTGGGTTGGTTTGTTTTCATCAATGAATTAATCCAATTAAATTTGATTTTTCTGTAAGTTTACTGTTCTGTTGCCTGGCAACCTTAGAAACTACTGATCCAATCAACAGTAAAAACAGGTTTTATCCACACAAATGTTTCCCTGTTGCATCATTTAAAGCTCTGAAATGTTAAACATTTATTTTTAGTATAATTAAGAGAGGCTTTCCCTCATTAGATATTTCATTCAGTGAACGACAGGACAGTTACATTAATAATTCTGTTCTTGGGATAGCTTGCCATATTTTTAATTAGAAGTAGCAAACTGGTGTTCAGTTTTGAAAGTATTGTCCACACTGGAATCTTAGGTAACTGATGTTACAATACGTAAATCTTTCAATGTGAATCAGAAAATAGAATCCTGTGTGCTAGAAGAAAATCTATTAAGACCAAACTTTGTTTGTATACTCAGCTTTGATGCCTCTATCTATTTGTTTAATTTGGGAATATTACGGATTACAGGAGAGATGGATACTACAGACCTAAAAATGGACATGAGACATATAGTACATGGGATACTGTGGATTTAAATGTGGACATGGTTATATAATAATAGTACATGGAAGTGGTAGACAGCAACAAGGAATAGAGACCTACAAAAATACGTGTTGTACTGCATAGATACTTTTTACTTGACTTTTTGAATACTTTCTTGAGAGGTAGGTTTGAAAGAAAAATGGGGTCAAACTAGTTTTGCTCTATTTTGCATTAAATCTAGGAGGAGTTCTGTTTAAACAGTTTTCCTTCCATAAAGCATATATAACAATCTTATAATAACATAATTATCTATAATTCAAAATAAGAGTGAAATTTTAAAAAGAGGATATGATCTAAATATTTGATGCCCCATCCAGTAAAAAGTACAGATTGTATTGCTTTGCTTGGTTATTACTGTTATTCTCCCGATATTGTTAAGTACCACTCCTCTTAACCAGCTGAACACTGACTTCAGGACTTGCCTGAAGTGTTTCTATTCTAACAGTAATTATGATGCTCAAGTACTGGCTGAGAACAGTGAGTTGGGAGCAGTACATTCCTAGAAATTTATTTTCTCTGCTTTCATTCAGTTAAGTATCTCCTTCACTTTTCTTATCTTTTTTGTTTATTTTGAGAAGAAAACCACACCATTTTTTCATGTCTGTATGCATGTATATATATATATATATATAGGAATATGGAAAACAAATTATATTTGTAAATAATCACCTTGCAACTTAATAATATGTGAAAAAAGTGCATGTGATTTTATGTCCAGCCTTAAAGGTGATATGTATCTATATAAACCCATTGGTTATAAACATATGTGCATGATACTGACATACTTTTAAGAAAACATGAAGTACTTAAAGGTTATGCCTGACTTTTGTGACCCAGATGGAGGCAGACATTTCAAATGAGACTCAAATTAGCCTTTTGTCTGACAGTAGCAGCATATACAAAAGATATAAAGAACTGGGCCCATTAGCCCAGCAGTCAAAAGAAAACAAGGCATGCCTAGTACAAATCAGACAACTAGATCGGAAGAATTTTTAAAGTACAAAAGTAAAAGCTTTGATTTGCATCTTTTATTTAAGTTTTCTAAGGCTCTGTATTGATTACCTGTAAATTGATAGCTATAAAAATAATTCCTCTAATTTGGTAGCACAGTCACCTAAAGACTATCTTGAAATGCAGATTCCTGGGTTCCACTCTCAGCAATTTTGACACAATAGATCAGAGGTGGGTCATGCACTTTTAATAAACACTTAGGGTGATGCTAATGCATGTTATCACTTAACTACACCTTGAGAACCACTTGCCACCATTTGAGATCATTGATGTCTCTAGTCTTGTCAGGTGTCAGGTAACTCAGCCTCTCCTTTCCTCACTGTATTTCTTCATCTCCCTAATAACATCTTTTCTGACTTTGATTTTAAAATTTCCATTCACCAAGACAATTTCCCTGAATGAGGTAGTTAATATAAATGCATTTAAAATTCCAAGCAACTAACTTACAAAAGAATAATTAGAATACAATTTATTCTTACCTTGGGAACTTCATGTTCACTTTTAGTAGTAAATTTAATAAATCTGGCTATTTTAAAAAGTCATCCCAGAGTTCTCAATTCATCCCTATATTTCATTTCAATTTGTTGTTGAGTTACCATATATTTGTTTTTATGTGGGAGGAAAAATACATTGTGAAAGTAATAACCAAAGTTTAATTTCATTACTGTTTTTTAAAAGTTTGAATTAGCTATTGCCAGAGCACAGCAAAGACTGGGAAAGAAAGCCAGAAATAAGGATCAGAGGCCTAAAGGAGTATGTAATTAGTAATTTGTCAGAGTTATAGTCAAGGATGAAGCTAGAAGTTTTAGAGTAAATGTAATCACAGTAAGAGATAAGGGAAAAATTTGAAGTCAAAGTAGAAGAAAAACTAAAGAAATAATCACAGATCAGCACATTACATCACAACAAATTACATATCATCCGAGAGAGGCAGGGAGTATTCTTTGGTTATGTTTTTGACTGGATAACTGGTCAACGGGCAGATAATGAGAGAAGGTGAGAAAGTGCTCTGCCTCTGATTAACTAGACATAGGGAACATGTTTCTTTCAGGCAAAGAGACAGTCTGAGAAATCTCATTAAAGTTATGCTTGATTCCTTTTTATACTATAATAAATAGTCTCTAGAGACATGGTATTTTATTGTGGCTCTAATGACTCTTGGTGGAATCTGACAATATTGATGTCATTTCACAGTGCCAGTCTGACAGTAGAAAATTTAAAAAATAGTAGAACATAAGAATGTTTCAAAACTGATACATAAAAGTCACTTCTCTCAGTTGAGAAAAAGGAAAATTGTTTCAAGAGAACATTGGCAAGATTATCTTCTTGTAGAGTTTTGTGAACAAACTTTTCTTCAATGTCATCCTTGAGATGCTGGCCTGTTTGTATTAATAATATGTAAATGTTATGGAAATAGAACATGCTGGGTGCCTCATCCGTCTCAGAGAGTGGCTTCCAGATGACAAAGGTAAAGAGAAGAACTACTTTAGTCGAGAAGGTCTTTAGAAAGGATGAAATCTCACTCAGCAGCAGCCTGTGGATAATGAACTTGGGCATCTCTGTCATGCAAAAGGAGGTATCTGTGTGAATGTAGGGGATATGAGGGATGGACAGCTTTAGAGGAGCACGGAAATTTTGAGCCTCACTTTCAAAACCAAACCTGAAGAGAACTGTGAGTCTGAAGCAGGCCGACGGGCTGATGGATAGAGTTGTCAGGGAAATGCAAAACAAGGTGTGAATTTTAGTGGTGTCAGATAGCAACTCTACACATCCCTTAGGGAGGCTGCTCTCTGTGCGGCTGAGAGGGTGAGAAGTGCTGATGGATGAAAGAAAGGCCTGAAGACAGGTGGAGCAAATCATAGAGGGCAGCTGGGAAGCATTGATTCATTATTTTCCATATCATTTGGAATTGCCATATCACTTTCCCCCGGAAGACCATGCACAAAAGCTCCCAGGCAGAGGTAGTATAGTATAGTTTAGCATTGTGGTTAAGAGTCCAGGTCTAGAATTAGGCTTCCTGGGTTCAAATACTAGCTCTACAAATTGGGATACTTTCCTTATCTTTTTAAAAATTGCACAACTTAACATTTGTATTTTAACTTCTTATCTACAAAGAGGGAATAATTAATTTACCCAAACTAAAATGCTGTGTGGATCAAATGAGACAAGCTTTGTAAAGTATATAGCATATTGAAGGGCACAATAAAATCCCTAAATAAACTTCAGCTACTTAATATCTGAACTAAGAGTTCAACTACAGAGGTCTTACAGTTCTCAGAGAGTTTGTAATCAAAGGAGAAAGATCGTGCCAATAAATATAATTAAGGAAATTTTAAAAATAGAACATAAGAATGCAATTTAAAAAAAATTATTTGAGGGGCAAGCAAGTTAGAAATTTGTTATATTAAATAGTTTAGAAGCAACACAGTGCTCTATCCAGTTGGGAAGTGTATGATTAGTAGAACAAGAATATTATTCTTTAGATGTAGGGAAAAAAAGATTTCACAGTAGTACGTATTAGACCCTTCTAAAAATGATGGATAATAATCAGTTCTAGCACAGTGTTAAACCATGCACTCAAACCTCCTGGGGTCAGAATAAAGGAGAATTTAGTAAATATAATAGCTCTATAATCTTGAGATTACTTTTTACAAATATACCAGCCCTCATTTTAATAAAATACTGTTTCTTTAGTTGATAGGTAGACATTGTATTATTGGATTCAGAACTGCGATGGGTAATCAGTGTTGCACTTCAGAGCAATGTTGCCAGTGCCCAGCTCGTGTTTTGCTTTATGGTCTCCTATTTAGCAGGCAGCCATTGTCTTCATCTTTTAGACACTGAGTGGCATCCAAAGTTTCCAAGAACTCATATATCCAACAAGGGCATTCAATAATAGGAAAGGATACTGAAAACAAAAAGATACTGATATAAAGTATATAGATGTCAAAACATTGTTTCAAGGAAACATGCAATGGAAAAAAAGTTATAAATTTATATACATACACATACACACTCATGTACACATTGCTGATGGTTTTCTGCATCTGCAGGGAAGAGCGATTGTATACTTTACACACAATTCAAACTCAGAAAGCTGGCCTTTAAATTTTGTGATCCTCAGACATGAGCTATCTTAGACATTGTAAAGCAGGTTGTTACCTTATTATCAGTTGACTTGTTAGGACTTGTTAGGATTATCAGTGGCCAGCCATGGCCATCGGAAGTTGGCAATAACCAATGAGAGCAATCATTGAAGCTGATCCTCTTACAACTACATGACAGTCACTGGGCATTTGAAGCAGATTGGAAAGGTGAAAAAGCTCAGTAAGTGGGTGCCTCAGGAGCTAACTGAAAATCCCAAAAATTGTCATTTTGAAGTGTCCTCTTCTCTTCTTGTACACAACAACAAACGATTTCTCGATTGGATTATCACGTGCCAAGGAAAGTGGATGTGATATGACAACCGCTATGACCCGCTCAGTAGCTGGACCAAGAAGAAGCTCCGAAGCACTTCCCAAAGCCAAATTTGCAGCAAAAAAAGGTCGTGATCACTGCCGCTGGTCTGATCCACTGCAGCTTTCTGAATCCCAGCGATACCATTACATCTGAGAAGTACGCTCAGCAAATCAGTGAGATGCACCGAAAACCGCAATGCCTGCAGCTGGCATTGGGCAACAGAAAGGGCCCAATTCTCCACAATGCCGGACTGCAGGTCACACAACCAATGCTTCAAAAGTTGAACGAATTGGGCTACTAAGTTTTGCCTCATCCGCCAAATTCACTTGACCTCTTACCAACCATCTACCACTTCTTCAAGCATCTCAACAACTTTTTGCAGGGAAAATGCTTCCACAACGAGCAGGATGCAGAAAATGCTTTTCAAGAGTTCCTCAAATCCCGAAGCATGGATTTTTTTTTTTTATGCTATAGGAATAAACAAAATTATTTCTCATTGGCAAAATGTGTTGATTATAATTGTTCCTATTTTAATTAATAAAGATGTGTTTGAGCCTAGTTATGATGATTTAAAAATCGAGGTCCGCCACCGCAATTACTTTTACTTTTGCAATTACTTTGCACCAATCTGATAATTTGTAAAAAGTGGCCTTATGTATTAATAGTAACCCTGACAGTAATTCAGAGATTTGTGAACAGGGTGGGAATTTCAGCCCAACTCAATATTCTCTCCCCCAACCCTGCCCATCGTTTTCTATTCCATGCTCCTTTCTGCTCTCCTGATTCATTTTTTCACTCTAACATTGGAGCTATGATCTTCTCCTGTATTATCTTGGTAATAGGTTTAATTAAAAATATAAATCTTCTTATTTGATTGAAGTCCTTAAAGCACTTTATAAATGCTTTCATTTTCACATTATGCTAATCAATACTTTTACTCTTGTATTTGAAAATCACTATTTAAGTGTTAGGGTTTTTTGTTTGTTTTGGTTTTAGATGTATTTTCTTTAAATAAAGAGTGATTGATCTTTTGGGGAGTGGTAAAGGATCAATTTTTGATAGAGAGCCCTTCACAGAGAAAAACGAGTAAAATTTATTTTTAACTATAGGGAAGAATGTGTGTATGTGTGTAATGACGCATATTATTAATACAAGTGTTAATAGAATAGCAGGAGTTGGGTTCCACATTTCATAATTGAAGCATTTATTGAATACTAACTATGGCCCAGGCATTGGCATTACAGCATTTACACACTGACTCTGTCTTCACAAAGCATATATATTGTGATCAGAATCTTGCTTTGAATAACATATAAAGTGGTTAACATGTGACTTCATGAGTGGCAGGTTTGCATTAGAAAAAATATTTTAAATGTAATTCAGTAAGGAATTAGTTTCCTTTAAGTGTAAATCTTTTTGGTAAAATATCTTTTGAAAGATATTTAATAATTCTTGCTTCGAAGGTTTAAAAAAACCTTTTTGGTGTGTGTGAAATGCAGAGCTCCCAAATGTGAGCTCTCTTTTTCTAACCACTTCCAATTCTGTGAGCTCCAAAAAGCATTTAAAAATACTTAGAATACTTCTTATTTATTTAGTCCTTTTGCTTGACTCTTTATAGACACATTCTAATTTCTTTTACATTGGGCAAATGATATTCATGACTATGGTATATGATATTGTTGAATTAAACTTCGTTACTTGTCTGTTTTGAAGTACAAGATTGGAGTGACATTTGTATTGGATAGCATTTATGTTGGATAATTTATATCACTCCTATTTCAATTAAGGATTTGAAATGACTACATTGGAATCTTGTTGAAGCCATGAGTCAACATGAAAATGTGTTTATTAATGGAGGAAAGTAAGTATAATTCTAGGTGACTTCTATCATTGCCTAGTAGGTTTGTCACTTTCTCTGCAACCTTGGGAAAATTATTTTTGCCTTACTATGAGTCAGCTTTTTCCACTATAAAATGGGGAAATAATAGGACACACTTCATAGGGTTACTATGAGTATTAAATAAATTAACTGAGTAGCGCAATTAAAATAGTATTTGGCATACAGTAAATAACAAAGAAATGTTAACTATCATCATCATCATTATTGTTATCTCATTTAATCTTCACAAAAGCCTTATAATGCAGTTATTATTTCTATATTATAAATGAGGTAACTGAGGCTCAAAGAGCTTGATGCCTGCCTTATTTACTTCAAGGAAGTATCTGATGGTTAAACAACATGATGGACATCAAAGCACTTTAAAAACATGAATCACAGCGCAAATAAAAGGAATTAAGGCATTATTTGAGCAACAGAGTACAAAGAATAATCACATTAACAGGTACTCGCTAGATATACAAGCAGTGAAGTGTAAAAGAAGTGGTTTCCTTATATGGACTGTAATTTATGGGGATATTTGTTCCTCACTGACTCTAGAATCATAAACTGTGCCCAGGACACCCCAAGGCAAAGCTTCTATGGTTCGAAGAGTAAAAGCTTTTTAATCTGACATTAGTTTATTTAAATCGTAAGCAATTAAAAACAAATTCCATTTTACGGCCATCTCTGTGCTCTGTTGTTCGTTACGAAAGTACCAAATAATCCAAACATGATTAATTCAAAGTTTATTTTTATGAATATTATCTTTAATGTTAATGAGGTTTGCCTGTGTCTATATGAGACATGCTTTCTGAAATTTCTTTATTCTATTTCCTACTCTATAAAAGAAAGCTGAAAAAATGAAGACTAGCTAAAAGACAGGTCTGTCTTTTGTGCTGATAACTTGTGTACTAATATGTAACACAGGTTTTGTTTTTGTGTTTTTGCTATTTCTATTTAATAGAATAACCTTAAATTGGCTGTTGTAAGAAGGACATTTTATTTGTGTACCATTTAAACTGATTATGTTTTTTAAAAAGGCATTTACCCCTTGTGCTGGAAAAATTACTCAGTTAACACCGTGATAATAGTAGTGATTTTCAGGAAAGGATTTGTGGATCCTTTTCTCTGTAATTTACTTGCTGTTTCTGACAACGCTTTACAATGGCTGTAATCAGTGTGGTGATTTTTCTCATGAACTTTGCCCAGAGCTGCCCATCACTGATATACCTACATATTTTTTAAGTACTGCAATACCTTTCTCAGTTTGCTGCTGATTGCAATTAGTCAGAGTTTTTTTTTTTAAGTTGTTAAAAATTTTCTACTTATAAACGCTATAAACATGAGCCAAAACATATTTTTCTCTCAGCAGGAAACACAAAATTACAGAATTTTATAACTTAAATAGATGTTAGAGATCATCTAGTTTTACTAACCAACATATTTAATAGATGGAAAATCATGTTTTTCAGAGGTTAAATGTCAAAGTCAAGGTCTCTTAGAGATTACATTAGAAACTACACCTTCTGATTCTTTTTCTATTGCTCTGCAATAATTAACACATAAAATGACTTGATATTACCAATGAGCTGAATCTAAATGTGCAAATCCGGATGTGGATAACTATTGCTTGTACGGATAATCAGGGAGAAAGCTCCAAGAGGACAAATGCTTTGATTTCTTTGTTCACTGTTACACTCCTGTTATGTAGAATAGTGCCTGTCCCTTATCAGGTGCTCAATAAATATTTTTGAATAAGTGAATGCATGGATGAACAATACGTCATCACATATACACATGTACTCTCCTTTTTCCCCCCAATTACCTGGATTTTAAAATAGTGTTCAGTGTGTTTCATTGGCATCTTTAGCTACCTAGATAACTTATTTTTCTTTTTTTGTAGATTATATATATATATGTATAAATAATTTCACAGCTAAGTTAAAGGTGTAACGGTCAGCTCCCCAGCCAACTTTTTACCATATGAAGCCATACAACATGTGATTAATATTTTTCTAGTTCAATTGGCTAAATGCATTTATTCACCCATTGATATGATTCAGGCAGTTTAATTTCATCATATATAAAGGCTGCCTCTGAAAATAATTCTTTGCAGTTATGAATCATGGATTGAAAATCTCTAGTAATAAATCTAACTTGCTGGTATTGAGTGTATTAATGAGAAAATAAAAGTTTAAAAATATTTACCCAAAAAGTAAAACTATTTTTAAAGGCCCCTCCTCATTACATACTTCACTGCATGTGAAAAAGTTTCCCAGGAATATTCATCATCTTCTTTTCTTTCATTAGGAGGAAGCACTTCATATAATACTGTGTGTCCTGCTGTTAACACCCATTTTTTTTTGGTCTTGGATCAATTATTGTTAAGCCCCAGGAGAGAGCTTGGCTTAAAATATAAATTCTTGGTAGCTTAACTTAGAGGTTGTCATCCTAGAGAATCTTGTGATTAAGCACAACTATGGGTTTTAGTATTATAAAAGTAATAAAGATCATCACAATGAATCTTGTACTTGAGTAAACATCTGAAATGATGTGCATACTCCATTCATCTACTACCAAAAAAAAAAAAGAGAGAGAGAGAGAACACAGAAAAAAAATGCAAGAACTTGTATTCCTGTCACCTCTTTGCTTTTGTGTTGAATTAACAAGCTAGTGATATATGAACATATATGAATTATGCTGTTTTTCAGTGTGCAGCAGGGGAAAAAACCACATACTCAATGGTTGGTACGCAACAGATCATTCACAGGTCTCACCAGAAGCAGTCTCCTTTTCACTGAGTCTGCTGTTGGTACCCTGGCCACGTTGTGTCTGCTGCTCAGGCTGCATTAAGGTCTGTTGGCAGCCACCCAGGTTGTAAAAGATCTGAGGTAGTGATCTATGCTCAGCCACTTGGAGATGTGCACCCCTTCCCCAGGCACTCTGGGTAACTTTATAAGTGAAAATCATTCTCTGATTTTTGAATTCAGACAAGCTGGCCCAGAGGCATTGAAAGGCTTTCTCAGAGATTTTGGCTTCTCTCCTAGATTCATTGGTTGTTAATAACTCTGACTTTCCAAATAATAACAACAGAAGCTCAAGATGCATGGGTAATGTAGCTAATCATCAGAACACTGGACTTTGAGGAGAAACAGACCTGGGCATTTTGTCCATAATTAAATGGAACGCTTTGGGTAACAGTTCTCCAAGACTGACAAGGCACATGCCATCCTTGGCCAGTTCTTAAGCTTTTACTCGCAAACAGTGGTGAAGTACCTCTGCACTTCAGGTCTTACTTTGTATTTCCTCTTAGTGATTATTGTCCTTATGCTTCCTGGGGCCTGTGCAGTTATAGATCTTGGAAGATTTTGCTCTTTTTTTTTCTCTTTCACACTTCCAGGAATTTACACCAAGGCAGAGAGAACAGGAGTTCCACATTTCTTGGTAGGAGAGATGTGTTATCTGGGTTGAAGAAGTAACCAGCAACATTGACCATCTGGCTGACAATACACAGCAAAATGATCTGTTCACTTCCAGAAATTGCCAAGCAGGAGAACCACTTTAGTTTAGCACCCCAAATATGAGAGGCCTTTAAGATTATGGGGAAGGAGGTGGACCAAGGCAAATTGCCACATCTGACTTGATACCAGAACACTGAGTAGAAAGATTGTCAGAGTGAGACATTTGAAGCTCACAAGGCTCTTTATGGAAATAAATCTTAAAGATATTAAGAATTTTATTTTCCTCAATTTGAAAAAAATTCAAATTGATTTTTGTTGGGAAATCTTTGCTAATACTATTTGAGTTTTAAATAAAACATACTGAATTCTTTTCTCATTACAGAAGAAAAGCATATTCACTATAAAAAACTTAGAAAGCATTAAAATGCAAGAAACAGAAGCAAAAATGATTCTAACCTTTACATAACCATCATTATAATTTACTGAAATGTTTTGTCTCTCTCCCTATATATTTTTTAAAAGTGAAATCATATTGCTTATATTTTATAGCCTGCTTGTCCACTTAACAATATATATCAAAAACATTCCAAAGTCTTTAGAGACTCTGCTGCAGTGTGATCCAATGGCTACATAATGCTCCATCATGTGTATATATCATAATTAACCTGATCGATATGTTATTACTGATTTAGATTGCTTTCATTTTAGTACTGCTATTACTTTTTCCTTTATGATCTCTTAGTACTCTGCTCATACTGCTAATACATCAGATTTTATTATATTAGAGTTAATTTTCAATATATTTGTTACCCCCTTTTGCAGTGAACCCCTTCAGTTTAGAGATTCTATATTTTTTTTCATTATTTTGCCACAAGCATCCAGCCCAGAAACAATGCAGTAAATGATAGGAATATAATCAAAGTATGTCTATGAACCTAAGTACTAGGTTTGATTTATACATAGATTTGACAAGTTTTAAAGTGTAGCAAAGACTGAGCAAAAGATTGCCAGTGTCTTTTTATGGAACACTAGATTGATTTGGAAATATATCCCTTACATTATGATTACCATTCTTTCAAAGAGCGGTGGAGAGCCTAGAAGCTTCCTGCAGGCACAGAGATTCAGACATCTGTCTCTTTTCAGAGTTTTCTGTATCACTAAGGGGCATTTCCTGAGGCCTCTAACTGCAACAATCACAGTTTAACTCTGTTAAGTATTTCTGGTGTATGGTAGATTAGGTTTCTAACTTTAGCTATATAACTGTGGGAATATTATTTAACCTCAGATACTAATACAGACACTGATTTGTTTCCATTTTCTCTGCCTATTAAATGTGAGTAAAAATGTCTATGCCAAAGATTTTATGAGAAAAAAATTAATTGAGTTTTATTAAGTAAAGTAAAATAATATATGAAAAGCATAACACAATGCTTGCTAAGTAGTAGATAGTAAGTATATCTCCTTTAACTTCTTTTATTTTGCCTTTACTTAAATCCTCTTGACACTTAGGACTCATTCCACTTTAAAACATTAGTGACTTGGTTTCCTGAGGATTAACGCTTTGCATGGTCCCTCATCCCTTTGGCTGGGACAAAGGAGAACACAGTATATGAGCAATGAAGTAGCCCTTGCTTTCTTAGTGTCTCTTCTCTTAATAATTATGCATAGAAAAGTAGTTGCTTCATGTCAGAGGAACCTGAATGCTATATATTTGTAGTTAGTAAAGGGTAAGACATGCATGTGTGAAATACGTACTTCAGGATCCTGTTCTTAGCACTGATCGTTTCTAGAGTCCATTATAAACTAGAGCTGGTTTTATAACAGGATAGACATACGAAAGAATGTTGTAGATTATCCAACCTGTTACGGTAAAAATGCTATTTGTAGCCTAAGGGAAAATGAACGGTAGCTAGGGCACCCTTCTCTGTGATTCGGAATTTGAGGTATATTCTGAGAAAGTGGCTATGCGAGGCACTCTTTGCAGCTGAAGAGTTCATTCCAGCTGAGTCATCTAGTGGCTAAATAGGGTCACAGTTTTCATGTCCATACCTATTTTTATAGAATGAAGCCTTCTACGTGCTCCAAGATAAATGCATATTTATTGATATACAAAGATGGACAAGGAGAGTCTTCTGACCCCCAGGAACTGGGCGAGAGTCTTTGCTGTGGGATTTCAGGCTGGAATTGAATTGTCAGTCTTAACAGCTGCAGTAAGATGCAGGCATTGTACTGCGTCTAGGAGTGACTGTCAAGCTGTTCATCTAATTGGCTGGCTCAGGTTTCAGTGATGTGGTGGGAGAGAGGATGCAGGAAGAAAGAAGGAGAGCTAAGTGGCGCCTGGGAGCTTTCCCCATGTTTGTCTACCATTTCTCTGAACCGTAATTATTATCATGTATTCAGAGACTTGATAACAGGAACAGAGAATCTCTGGTGAAATGCCTGAGTGTCTTTGGACATGAAGGAGATTTCAGAGAAACTGGGATGAGTGGTTTACAAATGCAAAATTGCATGTTGTGGCTAAGCATGAATCTTTTGTCCTCTGGAAAACTCTTTAAGTCTCATGAAAGAAAAATGCAGCCCTTTGATGTAGGTAGGAATGCAAATATTAATACTTCTATCAGCCACTAGTCTTATTCCTATCCACTGTACCTACGGTGCAGCATAAAAGCAGCAGCTAATGCTGGGGAGGAGTCCCTTAGGGCTCAGAGCTGCCTCATTTGCTTATAGATGGATATAAACAGACAAAGAATTCAAATTAACTGGAAGATGCAGCTCGACCTTTTTTAATGTGGCTGATTGGTACCTTAGATTGGAGGGAGCAAGCTACATCGAAAGACACATGTTGTAACCAGTTTTATGTAAATTTTGCTATATTTTATTTGTGAGAGTGTCTTGAAATAAAATCCCTCATTATAATTTCTCCATTATAATTAAGATGTAGCTTTAAAAAAACACCAATAGTTAAAAGGGACAATAAATGCATCTGTGTATCAGTTATACAGAAACTGCATTTTCTGATCCAAAAATCAGATCAGATTTATAGCTTGACAGATTTACAGCAAGGGTATGAGCCAAGCATCTAGCCATCCTGTGCAGGCTGAAAATTTGACACCCCGAGGAGATTAGTGATTTACTGCTTTTATAATTTGTTCTTTAAACATGTGTCTGTATTTATTTATACAGAAGTCAGAGGGCTACTGTAGACATGGCTAATAGCTTCTCTCAGCCTCACCCCTTCTATTGCTCCAAGCATTTCATTTGGGATGATGCGGAGACTTCAGGAAGGCCACTGAATGAACGGCATTTTGAAATATGGAAAGCATTTAAATAAGCAGAGTTGGCCTAAGGAAAGCTTTCAAGATTAGAGAGGGGAAGACCTAGAAATTTCAGTTATATGCAATTTCTCTGAAACCTTTATGCTAATAGCCACAACTAAGAAGAACCCAAATGAGATTTATTTTAAATAAAAAATTTATTTTAATACAAAAATAATTTGTTTTTTAGTATCCTTTTTGCTTGAATAGCTAATTACATTGACCAAGCAATATTCTTTTCCCTTACATTCAATCCACCCCAAGGATTCATAAACTAGAGTTATGCTAAGAGGTTTAATGAACAGAAAATAATGGCACTTGAGGGATGAAGACAACTCAATTATAATAGTCAAACACATTTACGATAGTTGAAGGGTGAAGATGACAAGTTTCCGCCTTACAATGGTAAGTCTACAAATCTCCAATACTTTGAATATATTTTAATGCATTCGTGGTGGCAGAAGTTGTAAGATTTTTATACTTGTAGCATCTTTGCAACACATCTTAAAGCAGAGGTTAGAAATGATCCATTTTTGTCTAATCAATTTAATGATAAAGAAAGAAGAGATGGAAGAAAGGAGGAAGGAAAGGAAGGACATTAAATGTCAGTGGCTTTTTTTAAGATTATTCTGCTCTTTATTTTCCGTAGTTCCCTCACCTGTGAATTGCTTATTTCACATACACAGGCACATGCATGCACACACACACTTCATACACACACACGACACTTGGCTCTGAAAAGCTTTTGACCTTGAAACCTCTGCTGAAAGGCCCTTATTATCCTCATATTACAGTTAGTGAGAGCCCTTGGTTGGCTGTCCAGCTTTGTACTCACTGTCAAATCCTGAGTTAAGTCACTGTGTGAACTCGAGTATGCTAATTAAAGGTTTCTGTCCTTGGTTTCCTCATGTGTAATATAAACAGATACAGATTACTAACTATATTGTATTAAGGGATTAAATACAATATAAACAGTTTACTTGTTGGTTTTTGAGAGCAGAATGGCTTCATCTTTCATTAATCTACAAACATGCCCCATCCACTCCTCCCAGCCATGGTATCATCTGTATCAATCCATAGCCAACATTATTAATGGCAGTGTGGCTAAGCCAATGTTTTGTGCTCCCATACTCACACACTTATCAAAGTATTTATGTAACAATAGCCAATGTTTTTATGTGTTTTATGTATTTCAGCATATTGTGGGGGTACAAATGTTTAGATTACACATATTGCATTTGCACCTGAGTCAGAGCTTCAAGCATGTCCATTTCCCAGATGGTGGGCACTGCACCCGTTAGATGTGAATATACCCATTCCCTGCTCCCCCCTCCCACCTGCCCAACACCTGATGGATGTTACTACTATATGTGCACTTAAGTGTTGGTCAGTTGGTCAAATGGGTTAATACCAATTTGATGGTGAGTACGTGTGGTGCTTGTTTTTTCATTCTTGTGATACTTCACTTAGTAGAATGGGCTCCAGCTCTATCCAGGATAATACAAGAGGTGCTAGATCACCTCTAGATTGTTTTTTGTGGCTGAGTAGAACTCCATGGTATACATATACCACATTTTATTAATCTACTCATGTATTGATGGACACTTGGGTTGTTTCCACATCTTTGCAATTGTGAACTATGCTGCTGTAAACATTCTAGTATCTTCATAAAATAACTCACATAAAAGTTTCAAGAAGAAGGAAACTATATTTTATCTAAAGTTAGGGCTCAAAACCTATGCATTAAAGCAAGATGCTATTTTGCCTTTCACAGCATAATGAAGAGAACATTAGGGAATTGCTGAAGTGTAGAGACCTGGGACCAGAAATACTACACTAGCTGCTGGATGTCTGAGAAAAATGAACAGGGTGGTGTGCATAGACTATTGCAATGGTCTAAATGTTTGTTATA